>PVJD01009898.1:46785-58561 GCA_004026545.1 Mormoops blainvillei
GTGGGGTGGGGGGTAAGAATAGTAAAGGAAATGGAGAAGCCAAAGAATTTATATGTACAACCCATGGACATGAAGTAAGTGATGGTGGCAGCGGGGTGGGGGGATGCTGGTGGGAGTGGAGGAGCAGGGTTGAAGGGAATAAAGGGGAAGGAAAAAATGGGACAACTGTAAGAGCATAATCAATAAAATATACTTTTAAAAAAAGAGGGGTGTATGGTTGCAAGAGTCTTAGAAGACACTAAATATTAAGGAAAAGTATTCAGACCCTCAAATGAAATGGCAGGATGGAATCCCATGTTTCTATTCCATTTCAAACATTATTTTTGTGTGCACTCATATTAATGTTTGTTAATGGGTTTTTGTCTCCCACTTAAAATCCTTTTAACAGAATTGTTCTTTCTGGTTTTATATATTTACTGTTTTTACCTCCCTTCCCAAATCTGAGGCAGCTTCAAAAAGGCACCATTTAAAACCTCAAAAATAATAACTGTTACTCTAATTAATCATTTAGTCTAAATCTTACACTTTTTTAGTCTAAATCTTATCCATTTGGTTCGGTTATAGAGTTGCATCTAGTAGAACAAGTCCTGGTGTTTTGCTGGGTATTAAGTGTACACCATTTAATGAAACAAAAGAAAATGGCCATTTTAGACCATCTTACCTTATTAGTGGCACGTAGGAGCTGGTCCAAGGGAGCTTGCTTCCTCCCCGTGTGTGCCAGGGAGCCCAGAATGCTAAGCCTCCGCTCGTGCGGAACACTGCTAGCTGCACACACAAAGGGCTCAGGGGCCAGAATCGCACATTCTTGAGGTTGTTCGATCTGCCTTCTTAGTTGAGCCTCGGAGCACAGAACTGAGCTCATCATACTCTGTAATTCATGGCGCACTGACTCCGGGAGAGGTCTCTTCTTTATTTCACTTTTGACTTAATCCTTTTCTCCCGTTCCTGTTCTCATCTCCTTCTCCCACCATTGGCAATGTTTCTAACATGCTTGATGTCTATTTCTTCAATGGGACCACCCCTCCTCTGTATCCACTCCTCCTCCCAACCTCGGCACCTGGTCTCCAGGGCCTTTCCCCCTGCTCACTCCTAATCACACCTTGATGTCAGCTTTGGCACCACAGTTTACCTGCCCCTCTGTCTCCTCACTCGCCATTTTATTGCCTTGATTCCCTGTCGGCTTCATGCCGCCATGACGATGATTAGTAACTCCCTTCCTAGGCTCAGGGCTGGAGCCCTCCGGTGAGGTCAACCCTGGCAGAAGGGGCCTGGACCTTCCAGGGAGGATTTTGGCTCCCCGGAATCTGCCATCAGGGACTCTCTATCTAATCCTAACCACAATAATGGTAATAATAATAATAATAATTAATAATAATAATAATAACTCTTCTGGAACTCTGATGATATGTCAGACATACTCCTAATTTAGTTAGGGAATAAAAATGTCTTCGCCAATGACGTAGGGCTTTACTTGAGAATTTGGGAAGTGCAAAAGGAAAGAAACACCTCTTTGTGCCTGGTCTTTATCAGTGGTGGTGTGCTCTTTAGGATTTATTAGGCAACCATAATACTCAAGCATTGACTGGCTCTCCAGAGAGCAGATAATGTGTGCCCCCAACTCGTAAGAAACACATGGGAAGAAAGTATTATTATTATTATTACAAATAAAGGAGTTGAAACGAGCTACGGTCTACCAAACTAACCATGTCGGATTTGTGCTAGTGTTTCAGGCGTGTTGTTGGTCTGGGACAACAGTGGTCCCTACTATCGACTGAAGGAGTCTTTAAATGTCCAGGGAACCTCTGGCCACCCACTGGACACTCTATTCTTTTGGTAGGATTTTTCCATGGCCAGCATGTCATAGAGGTGGCTTGGCAAAACAGAATCTTAATAAGTGTGTCCCTTAGGAAAAAAGCTTCAAAATATGCAGTACCATGGAAATTCTTTGAAACTCATAAATCCTCAATCTGGCTGTGTCAAGCAGACAAAATGTGGAGGAGCATATGTTTTTAAGTATCTCACAGATGTCATCTTAAAAGCTGTAGACGCCTTCAGTTCAGCTAAAATACTCATTTCCTGCAAATAAAGGGCTGAACAGACAAATATCCCTATCTCTGCATTCAGAATGCCTGTGCTTGAGTATTATTCTTCACTCACATGTAACACTTTTTATTTGCAAAGGGCTTTGCAATTGCCGTGGTTACTCACTCCATAAGGCGATTCTGTGAATTACATTTTCCAAACTGACAGACAAGAGGACTAGAATGCTGAGATTATGTCATAGGCTGAGGGCCTGTGCCTCCTGGGTCCTGCAGCTCCAACGTGTTAGGGTGAAGAGACAGTGAAAAATGTGAGGTGTGTTCGGTGGCCTGTGAATCACTGCCTCCCGTCCTAAGTGGATACTCCTGTTAGGTGGTGAAATCGCTCCTGGTCGGCAGTGTGAAAGTAATGCCAGTCTACGTTTTAGGATTCTTTTCTCCTAAGATTCTTAAAGACCCTTTTCAGGTAATAACTCACAATTGCGCTAACACCTCTGCAACATGTGTCTGCCGCAGATACCTCCATTTTAGCAATGAGGAGGAAATTAAAGCACAGCTTCACAGAGCAGCTTGGAGCCAATCCCGGCTCCCAGGCTGCGGGTTGATTTAGCAAAGGACTATGCAAATAAGTTCAACGGAGAGCATTTGGACAGAAAAGACTTCAAATGTGCTTATTTACTAGCAAGAAAACAAAGACCTAATTAATCATGTGGTAAACCCATAACAGAGACATTTGCATTGATGATTCTCAATAAATATCAAAGATTGCAGCAACACCAAGAATCTGGTTGTTCTTTGCTTAGTAGCCCATCCCAGAACCCCGCTGCCATTTACTTCTTTTCAAAGCCAATAAATTCTTATTGAAGTATTTTGTTCACCTCTATTCAGAAAATAGAAGCCCCTTTTGTTTCTCTGAAAAAAAAAATTCAACCAAAAAAAAAAAACCCCTTATGAAAGAAACAAAAAAGAAATGGAGCATGTCTTGTTTCTGTGACACATAATTAACCAGGTACTTGTTTGCATGTGTGTGTGTTTATTCATTTGATTTTTCCAGCTCTCTCAGGGATCTGAATACAAAATAGAGCTCTTGGGAACAACTCACAGATTTACAAGGCACTCTAGGGAATACAAGGTCTATAAACTGACACATTAGCCTCATCCACAGACTGGGTGTAAAGTATTTTTACTGCCACATCATGAACCACACTGTTCCTAATCCTGAAATAACTTGGTATCAGTAACCAACACGACATTGGCACTGAAATGCCCTTCATTTCCCTTAACTGCTTCCGACCCGTGGAAAAATAAATGCAGTTGAGTGGAAATTGCTTTTCAAGGAGTTGAGTCTGCACTGGAAATGTGAGACAGGGGACTGAGAGCTCATCTCATCAAGCCAGGCCCAATACTGAGCACTTTCTATTTAAAAACGTGACAGAAAGTTCATAAGGTAGTTTCTTGTGTTGAATTTATATGATTGTAATAGAATTACACACTAAATACGGTTTTTACAAGCCAATAGTCAGGGGTACCAAAATATAACCTTTACCTTTCCTATAATTGAACTTAACTTCTAGCTCAAGCTCTCAATTTTCTCTGTGGCAAAAAAAGTTTATCTTCGTAATTTAATTCAAATTAGTGATTCTGCAGTAATTTCAAGAATAAAATCAGATGAATTCAGGGTTTCACCCTTTCCCTTTAATTGTCTTGAGATGGCAGCGAAGTTCTGTGGGTGCGCACGTGTCATGGCACCAGGGAGTGACGCAGCTCCTCCACTGGTGTCTCACGAGGCACCTCCACCTGCTGGGGTTTGGACATTGGTCTCTGTCTCCGCAGTGTTCCTCCTGCCCTGGTGTGTGGGTCTCCTATGGCCTCTGGTTTTTCCATGCTGCTGCTGCTAACTGTGAACCTCATTACAGACTCTCTCAGCCATGGCCACACCCTCTCAGGGACAGTGAAAAATCTTACGGCCTCTTGTTTGGACTGCAGGGGAATTAGAACTGTCAGATGCCTTCTTGTTTAGACTGATCCGGCTGCCATTTCTGCTTTGTTGCTGCTCCAATGTGTCTGGGAGGTTTGCTGCATAGTCAGGCTTCACCCAGAATGCAAAGCATAGGTCCTTCCTGCTCTTGGAACCCGCCAAACCAGGCTGAGCTTTCTATAATCCCCCAGGGCTTGGGCCCTGCCAACCAAGGACTCTAGAGCCAAACCGAGTGCAACCACTGGCTCGGCCACTTACTAACTGTGTGACTTTGGGCCCATCAGTTGCCTCTCTGTGCCTGTTTTCTCTCTGCAAAATGGGATCTCATATGTTGTTGACAGGATAAATGAATTAAGGTATGTAATGCACTTAGAACAATGCTTGGCACATAGTAAGCACTAGATGCGTTGGATGGTGGTGTTGCTGTCAGTCCTTGATGGAGGCTGGGATGGAACATCCCTTCTCCTAGAACCATACCAGTGTCAACTGATGGTGATGGTCATTGGCACCAACTCAATGCCAACAAGAATCCCCATTTGGGGGCCTGGTGAAGAAGGAAGCTTTATTCAGTGCAAAACAACTCAATTATGATACAGCACAGCTGTGAGGCAGCCCTGGTGCCAAGACTCTCTCTCGCTAACCAGCTCTGCCCGGCTTCTCGTGTCTGGCTAGATACCTTCCATGTTTCAGCTCAGCCAGGGAAACAAGGTCTTCAGTGGAAAGGGAAAGTGTGCTCCCAGAGCCAGAAGGGAGCTGATGCTTATACAGAAAGAAGTCCCTGCCTCTGGTCTGTCCTCATGCAAACAAGGACTCCAAATCCTTGCAGTATGACTGGTCCAAAGGCACTGTCTTGGTTGATCAGAATATAGCCACTCTGATTAGTCAGTGAAGATGTCGATGAAGTATAGCTGTGCAGCTCCGGACGGATGGGAAAGCCTCAGTGCCATTGGTTGAAATAGGATTTCAGGAACTCCTTTTTAAGGTCTGGCTCCGCTGGCAAGAACACAGTGCAGGCAGGCAGTTCAGCACAGAGGCAGGTATTACAGTTTGTGCGGACTTCTCCCTGAAGCACAGTTTGCATGAGAGGCCCCTGTGTAAAAATGGCAGCTAGGCTCTGTTCTTTAAAATTTGAGCCCAGCTAGTCACCAGGGACCCTTCTTTGTAGGTATCTTCTCTCTCAGCATTCACACTAATACCTCTTACCCAGTCTTTCAGGAAAAGACTAGCTGTCACCCTCATGCTGTCTTTCCACATCTATCGTATATGTATGAACTTTGTGCTCCAAACCTTCAGTATCTTAGCCTTCTGAAACTCAAAATACCTTTTATCTTTCAAAAACCTGGCCTTCTTCAACTTAAATCCTTGACTGCCACAGATATCAAGAAACTATTGAACTACTGGAAGTTCAAAGTCAGGTACTGGGTTGGCCAAAAAGTCCATTTAGTTTTTTCTGTAAAATAAAAGACACATTTTTCATTTTCACTAATAACTTTATTGATTTGGATATTTTGAGTATGTCAGCTATCTCCTGTGTGGTTGAATGTTGATCGTTCTCAATTAATGTCTTGATTTGATCGCTATCAACCTGAACTGTTCTACCCGCCCAAGGAGCATTGTCCAGTGAGAAATCTCCAGCACGAACTTCGCAAACCACTTTTGACACTGTTGATCAGTCACAGTATCTTCTCCATACACTGCACAAATCTTTTTTTGCATTTCAGTTGAGTTATCTTTCTTGAAATAATAAAGCATAATATGCCAAAAATGTTAGTTTTTCTTCCGCCTTCAATATTAAAATGGATACACAAAAATTCACCAATTTTGTTTTTTTAAGGTATGCTGATATGACAGCTGTCACAATACAATCCAACAATATTTTTTCGAATGAAGTTAAAGACAACTAAGTGCTACTAGAGCCATCATACAGAAAAAAACAAACTTTCTGGCCGACCCAGTATTATTCTTCTGCTCCTGCCTCTCCCCTAAGGTGGTAACCCTGAGCCCTGTTATCAGGTACATATAATGGCAAATTTGTGAGTTGAAAAGTTAGCATTCCTCTCAGTTGAACTACCAGTCTGAGCATTTTGTGGGGAGAACAATCAGATGGCTAGGATGCCCATGCCTGTCCCATGCTTTAAATATTTCTAGCAATTATGAGAGCAGTTAAACGTTAGCCAAGGCAATAGCCGGCTAAACTAATTACTAGGGGAACTCATGGAAAAATGCAAAAGTACCCTAAAACAGGTGTGCTATAACCACCTGTGCTGTAACAAAAACAACTCATACCACCAGGATTCAGCTACTACCACTACTATTAGAGCAAAGATGTTAATGCCTTTGCAGGAAAATTAAAATCGGTAATCAGTTTGTGCCCAAAAGAATGTTGTCCTGAGCACAGGTGACATCGACACCTTGGGAGGTGATTGTTAGCCGACCTGAGGAGGATCCTTTAGAAATTTATTTAAATCAAAGATTTCCCATTGGGGTTTTCATTTTAAGCTCTAAATATGTTTTTGGTCACTGAACCAGATCCCTTGGCCTTAAAGTTCATCCTCGGTGCTCATGCAGAGATATATTGCCTCCTCCGGCCACTACGGCAATGCTCGATGAGTTATGCCTCCGGTACAGGGGACATCACTCACACTGAGTCCCTGAAAACATCTGTTTGGCTCCACAGGCTCTAATGTTACAGATTAAAGTCGAGTCTTCAAAAGCCTTTTTAAGAAACCGCTAAATGACACCACCAGGCATTTAAAATCAACCCACATTCATTTGAACTTCAAGTGGTCAAACTATGTGTGAGAAAAGGTAACACCGTTTTCTCAGCAGCTGTACCCTACCGCATTACAAGGTCCTTCCGCCTTCTGATCCTCTCCATACACGTGTTTTAAATGTCAGCTTTGCAGGCGTAATGAATCCACAGATTCAGCTCAGTGGTTACAACTGAATTAATTATGATATATGAGAGACAGGATCCTAGAATGCCCCAGGCAGGCGGCTTTGAAAATCTGATTCATTTATGTATGTAAATGGAGCCTGTTCCACGTTTCTGTGAAACCACAAAACTATTGATCATTTTCATTGGCATCACTCCCATTCTAATAGCGTCAGACTGATATTAAATGTATAATTAAATGACTGCCCGGTTGTTCGGTCTCAGGTAATGGTAATAGCCTACACTTACAGGGTGTGTGTGCATGGGGGGGCAGTGATAACAGCCCGCTCTGTTTAAGAGTATTATCCAATTTGGTATTACGACCATTGCCACTTTACTGAAGTCTCACAGAAGTTCGGGGACTTGTCTAAGATCACGCAGCTCAGGAGCGTGGAGCTAGAACTAAACTCAGATCTGTCTGACTTCAAAGCCTCAATTCAACCCCAACTAGACCAAACCACTGCTTATACTACATAATTTAATCAAAAGTTGAGAATTCAACTCTTTCAGCCCTGATAAAACCAGATATGATTCTGATCCTGAATGGGTGTTAGATTTCCCTCCCTGAAGTGTCTTTTCTTCTTTTCCCTTTTAGCATATCTCTTTGCTTCCTTCCACCTTAGAATAGTCTCTGACCCTTTTTAAACGCCAAGAGTCTTATGCCCCTGCATCACAGAACGCCTCTAACATAATATGCATATCCATTCAGGTCTATAAGTCACTTGGCAAATTAAAGCAAGTCTGTACAAAATACAAATATTCATATAACTCTATAAGAATATAAGTAATTCTTACTTTTTGATTCTTAAAAACATTCTTTTTTGAAAAAGTGGTCCTATTGTATAAATAAAGATAAATTATAAGCAATTAAATAGAACAACTCTTTTAGGAAAAATTTATAGGCAATGAAGCAGCAGAGGTTTAAGTTCTATCCTTGCCATCACACAGTGAGGCAGTCTTCAGTCACGCACAGTTGTACACGCCATGGAAAGGGCACCAAAGGAAGGACCCCGTGGCTACGTCACTTTCCATGTTACAGATGCATTGAAATTGGACCAGGAAAGACCTTGACACCTATGAGACAATGGAAGCCTCATGGTAGGCGAGGCAGCCTTGTGAGACGGGGGGTCTCTGCTGAGACCAGCCTCTGGGGCAGCCTACACCTTGTGGAGCTGCCTTAGGTGCTCGAGCCAGCTTCTTCCTCAGCTGTTAAAAGAGAAGCCAGAAGGAGCTCCCAGAAGTCTTTGGATTTGTATCTTTTCAGGATATGAGCAAATATTTTTAGAATTTTAGTTTCAAGCAGGAACAACTTCAAATATGTTAGGATAGAGTAGCCAACTTGAAGGGGTTCCCAAAGCCCAGTACGAGACAATCTGAGCGGCAAGAACAAAAAAAGGAGAATAATGGATTATGACCCATGGACTAAAATAAGAATCCAAGAGTTCACAGGAATATGAATAAATAAATCTTTCTTACAGTAGATTTCTAACTAATAAATATTGGATAAGTGAACTATTAAAATAGAGAATCTATTTGGCCGACGCCCCAGTAACAATTGTTTTACAAGAATCAGTGACAAACACTAAGATCCGTGAGTAAAAACCTGATGAGAGGCAGGATAATTGCAGAATGAACTGCAGAATCGCAAAGCATCCCTCCATACTATTTTCATAAGGGGAAACAGGTGACTGTTTGGAGAAACCTGGCAGACATCACCTTCGTCAAGTGATAAGTTAATATCACCAGCAATGGGATGGATTACTATGATGAGCCTCTCAAAATGCTGCACTGAAAGGGACGAAATATCACTTGTGGTATTTTGCCAAAAATTGAATCATGAGGAAACATCAGAAAAAACACAGGTTGTGTGACATTCCACAAAATAGCAAGTCAATACTCTTCAAAAGTGTTCAAGCCCATGAAAGACAAAAAGTCTAAAAGACCAAAGAAGTGCAGGAAGAAACACCAGAGCAACGCCCCTGGCCACCCTTCCCGCCCCTGACTCACTCCCCTGCTGTCTGTGGTGTGGGCAGGCCTCCCTGGGTGGAAGGGACAGCAGTGGAGGCACGGTCACTCAGTGCTGCCAGTGATGAGCAGTAAATCTGCCTCATTCTGGACAAAAATATTAGCAAGACCTACAGCTATATTCTTCAATAGCTTTATCAGTTATTAAGCTGACATTTTGTTATCAGTCTGATTCTTGAACTATTTCTCCATAGGTCTACACCTGGACAGGAAAGATATAGTGTTATTTATTAGCAGAGTGACCATATACTTTATTGTCCAAACTGAGACACATCTGAGAAAGAAAGGAAGCACTACTAATAATTATTCCAGGACCACGGACAAAATCCGGGACTTGTCCCTGTGGTCCTATTAGCCTCACCTCATGCGTGAGCTGAGATGCTGAGAAATAAGTCACAGAAAGGAACCTGAGGAGAAAAGTAACATTAAAATTGATGGGCTGGCTTAGTCTTTAGAAGCATGGGTCATCTAGAATGTCCTTTACCCTTTTTAATAAAATAAAACACAGATACAGAACATTATGCTTAACAAATACATAGCTGAATGAATATTATAAACACACTTGTAAGTATCAACCAGGCCAGGAAATCACCCTTTGCCAACCACTCATGAAGCCCTTCTGTTAGGTAGGATAGATAGTAAACCATGCCAGGGAGGAGCAGGAAGACATGTCTTGCCCGTTAACTCAGAAGTCCTGAGCCTGGTCCCGCAAAATTGCCAGGTGTTCCAACATCACAGGCAGGAATGGCGCACAAGCAAGGGAGTCCTTGAGACTTTGTGCCGGCAAAGGGAGACTCTGTGGCAATTTCACTAACCAAGGCCAAGAGCCTTTATCCACTGAGAGAGAAAACCTTTGTAGCTGCACATTATTCCCGAGGTTTAGAAGGGGAAGAAGGAGGGGCATGTAAAAGCTGAGTGAGGACTATGTAGCCCCTGAACTCCAATAGTTGGCGTACTCAAATTAGTTGAGTGGCCACTTGTAGCCTCGGCTGACGTGTATAGGACAAACTCACTAACTTTATTTCCTCTATACTTGGGGCATTCAGACTAGCTGGATACCTGCTTACAGTTTTCTGCTTGTATGTGTTTCATAAATAAACTTGCTGTCTAGATTCCACTACCTGTGTTGCCTCTTGCCCGAGTCCTTCTCTTGAGAGCAAGGGGAGATCAGAGGAACCAGCTCAGGGGAAGGGGGCCCTCTGCCCTGGCTCTCTCCCTGCCAGCACCTCCACGTGCCCTGTCCCAGTCGCGGCCCGCCTCCCTCCCCCCAAAGCTAACCTCTATCTTCCCTTATAGTTATCACTACCTTATTTTTTTGGCGGGGGGTTTGTATTGCCCATTTGCGTATCTCTAGAATCAATAGTTTAGTCTTGCCCATCTTTAAAACTTTTAAATGTCTCTTAAATATCTTTTAACCTACAGATTTCTCCTTTTGTTTCTTTCTTTTCCTTACATTTTATCTGGTGGAGAATTCACACCATTTGGCCTGGCTTCCCACAGTCTGAGTGCTGCTGGCTGTAGGCTCAGGGTGCAGGTCATGTCCCTCTGTCCTCTGTGCCCTATAATGTGGCAGCTGGTTTGAGCAGACTCAGGTTCCGTCTCATTGGTAAGCCCAGGTAAGTGGTCATGTCTCTTTTTCGTGATGTTAGCAGCCATTGGCACTCATTGTCAAATCTGTTAACTCACTGAGAGTAGTAAAATGGTGATATTCTCCTTTGACGTTTTATCTTCATTTATTAGCTGGAATAGTTTTTAAAATAGGTGATTAACGCATCTGCTATTTAGTTACCTGGTGTACCCACTGGTATAGTTTGTATAGGAAACGCTTGATCCTTTGTCTTTGAAAAATTTTTTTAAAAAGGAATTCTAAGATAATGAGTTATTTTTCTGCCATCATCTGAATATGACCCACAGTTTTATATCATCATGAATTTATTAATTTAAACATATTACATGGATTAAATCCACTGAGTTTCTTATCCTTAATAAAGCTCAAATTATCCCACCTTTGGTCAGTGGAGGCCTCTTCAAGTTGACTCCTTAGTCCTTTTGACCCTGCCACAGTAGTTTTTCAGAGCCCTCTTACTATTTGGTGTGACAAGATATTCTAGGCTCATCTTGTAGATAAGGGATTGAAATTAGATGTCTTTTAAACATCCTTCTAGCTTTACAATTCTGAAACCATAACATCTTGAATTAATTAGAAACATTTTATAGTAAACCATACAATCATTTTTATTATAACCTTCACCTCTATTATGGCATTTACCAACTTCCCTTGTATCAGAATTATTTTAGTAGTTGCATATCTCTCTTGCCTATCCGGCTGTGAACTCCTGGAGGGCAAGGGAATGCCCTGTGCGCCTTTTATCGCCCTTAGCTTGTAATACATTGAAGATAATGAATAAATGCTCAGTGAATTAAGTTGAACTATAAGACTTCAGTAGTTTACAATCTTAAAGAACTAGGCTATTACATGAACTTTCTCTGGTCTACAGATATAACTTGGGGTATCGTCACTGATAGTCCAAGAGAGCAAATAGTTTGCTTGTTAATATAAAAAAAAAGAACAGGAGACACATCAATACTCCATTTCAAAATAAACATTTTTTAAAAAGTTAACATGTCCCTTACATGTTCTCAGCTCTATCCTGTATTCTGAGAGGCTTTCAGAAAAATTGACCCATACCTCCTAACCTTTATATTTGTAGGGAATGGAAGGTGGTGAGAAGGTAGAAGTTTCAGGACCTATGTCGATTCCATAATTGTACTGCCTCGGAGATAGACAGGAAAGCCAGG
>PVJD01009899.1:0-58552 GCA_004026545.1 Mormoops blainvillei
TTTTGTTTCTTCTCCCCCCACCCCCGCCCCAAGGAAAACAAATTTTAAAACCCAAGGCAGCCAGGGGTTTTAAAAGCAATGTAGACTGGTCTAAGCGGGAGGGTGGCCAGAGACCGTAACTCCCAATGAGTGCAGGGCCCCCGGGGGAGAAGGAAGAGATGGGAAGGGGTGGGCACCTGGAAGATGCCCACACCTGGCTGTGCTGGGGAATTCAGAGTCCCGGGCTGGTCCTCCTCCAGTGGCCCCCGCATAACAGACCACAGTCAAGCCTGTTGGGGGCGTGAGCTTCGGCATAGGTCTCTGGGGCCTCTTCTAGTCTGATTCATCCCTGAATCCCATGAGGCCTTCTCCCCAGATAAGAATGATTTGGGGTCCCCAGTCTTGCGTCCAAAACTAGAACACTCTCTGGGGCCGAGGTTGCCCTACGGTCGCTGTTAGATTTTTATCTCACAGGCCCCTTTCACCTGGACCACCACGGCAATGTCGGTACTGCAGGCTTAGCCCTGCCCCAGAGTAGGGGCCAGAGAACTCAAGAAAAAGGCCTGAAAGGCAGGGGGTATTCGAAGGTGAATGCCGGGAAGGAGACTGGTTCCTCAGTGCCTGGAGAACACGCACCCCAGCCCGTGGCTTCAAGGGCCTGGGCTGGCTGCACCCCCGTTCTCCAGCCGGCAAACGTGAACCCACATGGGCGAGCTCGCGCCGCTGCTCCCAGACATGAAAGGCGCTGGATGGATGACGCCTCACAGTCTGGCTTGTTAGACAAGATAAAGGGCTCCTAGACAAGGTGGCAAGATGACAATGAAAAGATATTTCTGGTAAGTTAGAATAAAATCAAAGATAAGAGAAAATAACATCAAAGAATATGACAAAATAGGTTAAGAGAAGGAGAAACCTAATAACTTTGCCAGTACTTTCCATATGTGTGAAGATTCTGGATCTTCTAAATAAGAACAGTGTGCTGTGCTCCACAGAGCACTGAGTAAATTCTGGCATAGGTGGAAGGAAGTTCGTCCGGGGGGCGGGGGGCGAGAGGGAACGACAGGTACAACCTGGCTCTCAGAGGCCCCTTACCGAGAGGCACAAGCGGAGGAATCTTGGCTTTCTGGAATACGTATCTAAAATGAAATGACAAAGAGCCAATAATAGAAGGAAAAAGAACAGAAAGGGTTTCGATATTAAAAAAAAAAAAAAAAAAATTACTGTTGCCCTGGCCTGGTGTGGCTCAGTTGTTTGGAGTGTCGTCCCGTCCACCGAAAGGTTGGGGGTTCGATTCCCAGTCAGGACACAAAAGGGGGTCAGCCAATCGATGTTTCTCTCTCTTCCTCTATCTGTCTCAAAATCAATAAACTTATTTATTATTCTTTTTTTAAATTATTGCCTAAGAAATGCACAAACCAGAGCACAGAACTCCAGGACAGGACATCGTGGTGAAAGAAGAAGGCGGTGGCCAGCAAGTGCCGAAATAATAGCCGTCCCACCGTGGATTGGACGAGGGCGATTTTTTTTTCATTGTAATAAAATGGAAATCTCAGCCCCACAAAAGAGGAAGCGGGGCCAAAAGTTCCTAAATTCCCCACCAACGGAGGGTGACAGTTCAATTCTCTCCGCGATTCTGGGCACAGGACCCTTGCCGCCAGAGTGTGACTGGGGGCCAGCGGACAGAAAGGTTACGGTGCTCTCACCTCTTTTATCACCGTCCCTGGGGCAGGAACTGCCGGCCCTGGATGTCAGTTTTCCTACCTCATTCTGGACGGGGAGCGGTACATTTGTCTGTGTTTCCTAGCGAACGAAGGGAGTCAGCGTGACTACTGACAAACAGTGGGCAGGGGCGCCTGGCGGCCCTTACGGGTTCTCACTGCTAGTGGCGCTGCCGGCTTCGCTCTCCCTAAAGGCGGCGTGTATCCCGGTCTAACCTACGGGGTCCGGCAGAAGTTACGGCCTGCTTGAGGGTGGTTGGTAGGGTAATAACATGGGTGTAACAGTTTATCATGTTAATGCAGACATTTCGCCTAAAGTGTCATATGGTGTGCTTGAGTGTGATACTGTTATGTTACAGAATGACATGCTGATGATTTTGTAATAAAAGATTTTGTAATTTAGAAAAGGGCGTTATTTGTGCCGGACCCTGTACTTAAGGATGACAGACAATAGGCGCCGTCTGTTAATTCCAGCTGCTTTTCATCGGAAAGGAACATCTGTCACAGGGCGGTGTCAGAAGGCCTTAGAATCATAAAAAGATTTCCCAGAGGGTCTCCTAAAATAGGAAAAGCGACCAGAAGTTGCTTCGGTTGAGGTAATGGGGTACAGAACACTCCTCCAGCTGCAGGAGATAAATAACCCTTTCCCAGTATCAGTGACAACGCTTTCTCAGAATCTAGCTACAGCAGTGATCTCAAGAAGCCTGACATCTCCTTGAGGCCCGACTCTCAATATGCAGAATGTGAAACAGATTCCTGCCTTGTCCTAACGACCACTTTCTCTCTCAAAAGGTAGAGAAAGCAATTAGGGGAACTACTATACTTGGCACAATTGTGGCTACCAAGAGAGAACCAGACAGCAATGTGTAAGTGACATAAATCCTGAGATAACGTGGCCACTCAGGAGATGCCTAACAGGTTGGGAAGGGGACGCTGTGCACAGGTGACGTGATCACTACACTCAGCCAGCATCTAGGAACAGAAATCAAGTGTGCTCCTTGCCTTCGGAAAGCTTACAGTCTCCACAGAGAATCGATAACATCTGAGGACATTTTATCAGTGACAATGAGAGGCAGAAAGGGTGAGTGTTACAGAAGCTTGAGGAAGGAAGAACACCTTGTGGGTGGGACGAGGTGGTCAGAAACGGTCTGCTGCAGAAATCTGACCTGAGTGAGTTACAGAAGGCAGTGGAGTAGATCAAGGGTCTAAGAGTGCGGGGGTGGGGGAGGAGGGAGGAATGCACAGTCCACCCCTGGGCAGTGGTTTGACAACTAGAGTGAATGTGAGTATACACGCACTTGGCATGGAGTTTGGCCTAGTGGTGACTTCCTATATGGACATAGTAAGCAATGACATTGAAACAGGGAAGGCAACACATGCCTTTGAGGGGTCAGTAAGCCACACCTGTCTTCTCGGAGAACGGCCTTGGCCCTCAGGGTAGACACCTGCAACCATATTTGTTCTAAGTGCCATTCACACACACCTCCCCGTCGCCACATCCCACCGCCGCCGCCATCACACCATAGCGGTTTGGACCACACTAAACAGAAAGCTGGCTCAAACACATGCTTTCTCCCAGGAACCTGGGATTTAGATTCTCTGCTGGTTGGCTGCTTCATGGGTGCAGAAAGTCAGGAGCTACGCGTGGGCCAGCTACACACATGCACCCATGGGAAGGCAGTCTGCAGCAGGACAGACAGGGAAAAGCAGAGACGAGCCCCTGTCTTGCTCAGCCCCGGCCCCGATCCCTCCTGGGGCAGGCTGGAGCTCCTCGTCCTACGTCGGGCCAGGCAGCCTGGGTTCTGGGACTGCCCCCAAGGCCAGGGTCATCATCATGGCCAACACTGCACGCTGCACCCGAGGCTGAGCCGCTCTCTTTTACACAGCTTCCTCGATAAACCTGTAGGCAGACACAATGGCCTCTGAGTAGCCGGCATAAGGCCTCCTAGCTCCTAGGACAACGACAGGGCCGGGGCTGGCACTCGGACAACCTGGCTGGCCCGTGTGCTCTCAGCACCATGGCTCTCCCCAGGCAACCGGAGCCTGTGACTAAAGACTTCGGACTTCGTCCTTTACGTGACCCAAGATGATTTTTAAGGAAGGGAATGTGTGTGCACGGGGTGACAGTACACAGGAAGGAAGATCCTGGGGTCAGGCCCAGGCAGGAGACGGACTTTTTTCTTTTTAGCGTTGTCTGTAGGTGTCTTGGGGCTAGCTGGGAAAGAGACGAAAAGAAAACTGGAAGAATAGCCAAGGTGGTCAGCCCAGAAGGACAAGAACCTGACAGTCGGATGGGGAAGGTGAGAGCAGAAAGACTGGAGGACAGCTGGGAGGGTTCCTAGGCCTGAAAATGCAGGGCAAGGAATGGAGACAGAATGAGCCGAGGGACCAAGTCGTCCTGTGCATGGTGGCATTTGTATGCCGTGCTTGGCGTTTGCTGCCTGGATCGGGGCAGCTCTTTGGAAGGACCACACGGGAGCTCATAGCTTTGAAGGCACCAAGGAAACAGTGGGTGGGGGCAATGATGGGAGGCAGCACTGCCTGGGAATGTGGGTGTGGGCTTCAGAGGGAGGAGAGAAGACAGTTGCTGGAGGAAAGAGGAAAGTCAAAGTCCTCTTTTCTTTCAAGTCTTTTTTTTTCCTGGACAAGGAAGCTCTACTGATCTTTGCAGGCAGAAGAGATGAGGAGCTAGCAGGTGAAACTGAAGTTGCAACAGACAAGGAATAAAAGTTGGCACAGGGTCAGGCCCTGGGCAGCCATGCTCTGAGGAAAGGACCTGGGCACATCCATCAGCAGGGCCGGGGACGCCGTAAGTGCTAGATGATTTTCCACCCTGGTCAGTGTGGCTCAGTTGGCTGGGCGTCGTTCCACAAAGTAAAAAGTCGCTGGTTCACTTCCCTGTCAGGACACATGCCGGGGTTGCAGTTTTGGTCCCTGATTGGGGTGTGGACAAGAGGCAGCCAATCGATGTTTCTCTCCCTCCCTTTGTCCCTCCCTTCCGCCCTCTCTAAAAGTAAATAAGTAAAATCTTTCTTTAAAAAGTGCTAGACAATTTTTAAAGAGCTTTTGAGCTATGTTTGGGAGAAAAACCACCAGGAAAAGATGACTCCACTGCTTGGGGAAGATAACTTAATGCTCACAGATGGCAAAAGAAGACAGAGCTTCTATTTTGTTTGCCTTTCCAAGGGAAAATAACCTTGGGAGGGAGGAAGGGACCGTAAACAGCATAAAGAAGTGAAGCGACAGAGGGTGAAATGACAATAAGAGAACAGTTGGCTTCCTTAAGTGAGTTCAACTATTCAGGCTCAGAACGGAAGGTATAACACAGAGGAAGTTTCCAGAGAGGCTGGGGGAGTGGACAGGAGCAAGTGTTGTCCAGATCAGTGGGTGGAGGAGGAATGCAGTCCCCCCAAAGCCCCAAGCTGATCCCCCCAAATAGAATTAATTATTAAATTAGTGGCTTATGAGTATTTAGAAGAGAATATATTAATTACCAAAAGTCACCGGGGGTGTGCAAACTGCTGAGTAACCTCATTTCCTTACTTTTGAGAGGGAAAGGCTACTGGGCTGCCTGCTTTTCATTTAGTTAATGCCCTGTCTCATTCCAAGAAGGACTAAAGGTTCATTAAAGGGACGCCAAAAATCCTCTGAGACACCGAAAAAGTAACGAAAATGTGAAAGAGAAAACAGGAAAAAGAAAGAAGAGACTTTTTTTTAAAGAGCCATAAATAAGAGTATCATGAAAAGGTGCAGCACAGTGTTCTATAGCCACTTGCTAACGTGGATTCTGCTCGTCCGCTGAAGCAGACACTAATTCTAGTGGGCAGCAGTCAATGAGGAAACCTGACGGATTATTCACCACGTACCACTGAAGAAATGTGAAAAAGCAGTAGGAAGAAGACAGAAAGGAAAGGGGAAAATGGATGGAGGGAGGAGGAAAGGCAGGAAGCTTGAGAGAAAGAAGCACAATAAATAACATTTCTGCACTTATTCACACTCATGGAGAGAGAGGGGGCAGGGGACGAGCTGAGCTGGAGAGAGAACTGTGCGGGAGACAGAAGGCACCTCAGTACCTTAGACCGGGAGAATCATGACTTGCGGTGTGATGGCCGTAATGACACTAACCAAGAGAAGTGCTTAGAGGTCAGGGATGACCCAGTACAGAAACCACATCTTCCATGTGCTGGCGTTTCTCCATTAAAGACCTAAGAGTTTTGTGTTAGAAACTCAAAGAAGGAAGAGTTTTGGAGTTTGGCAGCCTTGGGTTAAACCTCACTTCCTCCACTTACAGTTTTGGTTGGTTGGTTAAATTTATTAAACAATTTGAGTTTTTCTGCGTTCAGCTATAAAACTAGAATAATTTTACCTACCTCGAAGAATTATTGTGAACATTAAATGGAAAAAAAAAAAGCACAGTTATTCCTGAGACTAGACCCAAAAGAAATTTCTCCCAAGATCCCTCATAAAGGGGGGTAGCATGCAGTTGGAACCAGCAATGATCTCAAGGCCTTTTTCGGTAGTTAGGTGAAGCATACCTCCAGGAATTTCCCTAACTCTATGTTCTACTGTTAATTGTAATTCAAATTAGAGTAAATTTTTTAAAGTTATGTAGAATATTTAATCAGTTACAGTGATATCAGAAATACCAAGAATCATAAAAGTTAAAAAAAAAAAAAAAAGAGCTGCCAGGTGGTACCTAATGGCTCCAGGGTTCTATGTAGTTGTTGCTGGTCTACAGACACTCTGGGAGGTGGCAGTGGGGACGAAATCTCAGCAGGTACATGTGGGGGCACTGGCCCCGGTCCTGGTGCTTCTTGGTCTTGTCTTCTTCTTCTTATCCTCCAACCTGCGGCTTCAAGGCACAGACGCAGGCAGACCCACTGGCAATGGCCTTGGGCAGGTCGGTGCCCTGGTTCTCCCACTTGACACCATCCAGGACGACTTAAACGCAGCCCTCCCACACGGCCACACCCGACTGGCTGCTGGTGTGCAGCAGTGGGGCCACACGGGTTCACTGGTTACACTGTGGGCTGTAGGCCTTGGTGCCCAGCACGCTGATGTTCACCAGGGCTTCCTGGCTGTCATCACTGCCCCCAATGGAGTGGATGCGGTCCTCCAGGCTACACATGCTGTGCCAGCCCCGCACTGTGCTCACAGCCTGGCCTCTTCTCATACGTCCCTCTGGTGGTCATTGCACAGCAGGTCCTTGCAGAAGGGGCTGACAAGGTATTCATGGCCCCCTGAGATGTACATGAAGTCTTTGTGATACCATGTGGCCATACATGAGGCCTGGCAAACCCACATGTAGAACCAGGATTCTCTACTGAAGAGAGAGCTCCATTGTCATTCCAGCCACCAATGGCCACCAGTATGTCTTCAATGGCGACAAAGTCGAAATCCACCTGGCATTGGTTCACGGAGACTACCTCGATCTACTGTTTACAGCACAGGTCATACCTATGAAGAAGCTTGGACACTGTGTCCCCTCCATTATCCCTCGAGAAGACACCACCAGCGATGAAGATGAACTGCCAGTACAGCTACACCATGATGGCTCTGTGAGGCTGGCAGGGGTGTCTCCTTGACCCGCTGCTCACTCTTGGCATCCAGGTAGCAGGTGTTGTCACTGTGCCTCTCAAACTGCTGGGAGACACCACCACCCATGAGCAGCAGGTGCACCTCGCTGGTGTAGAGCGCTGTGTGCTGGGTCTGCATGGCTGGTTGGGCCACTGGGCTGTCGTGCTAACGCACAGCCTCTTCGATGAAGCCCGCACAGGGGCCTCCCTGGGCAGCAGCGAGTACATGGCCGGCCTGACGCGGTGCAGCGGGTTGTTTTGGGAGATGAGCGGGAAGTGGATATGCCCCAGCCCCTGGTGGGCGTGGGCCTTGTGCACCGGAGGCTGCGCCGGCCACTGCAGGGCAGCCTGCAGCAAGTCACACTCACATTCCCGCTGCCCCTTGCTGCCGTTCTGGATCACGCAGAGCTTCTGCGTGGAGACTCTGCGGGAGGTCGGGTGTGAAGAGCAGCGGGCCGAAGTGGCTCGGGGTGAAGCCGTCGATGAAGGCATCCGGCTGCTCGAGGCTGCAGCTGCAGGCCAGCTCCTGCAGGTACAGGTGGTTGTCCTTGCTCACCTCCTGCTTCAGGTACTCGCCACAGAAATGCACCACTGTCCAGATCTGCAGCAGCCGGGCCATCTCCAGGATGTCGTAAGCATTGCCACTGCCCTGCAACCAGCTCCGCGCCATACAAGAGGTCCGCCACAGCCTCGAGGCCAATGTATGTGGCACTGGTCAGCTGCTCCTCCTTCTAGAAGGCCTCACACACGCCCAGGGTGAATGTGGAGTTGAAGTAATCACTGCACATGGCCAGCAGGTTGTGGTGGGTTGGCACAGGCTGCTAACTGGCCACCAGGATGATGTTGCAGAAGAGGCCATGTGATGCTGCCCATGCAGCTGCTGCGGCACTGTGTTTGAGTGCTCAGCCCATCCCTACACCTTGAAGATTCGCTGATCTTGCAGGGTCCAGATACTCCTGCCTGCCGGCTTCCCTCCATCATAAAAGAGGCCACAGTCTCATCACTGGCAGGTTCTCCGGGGACACTGCTGTCACTCGATCAGGCCCTGAGTCTCCGGCGGAAGTGCTGGCACAACGGCCACCAGAGCAGGTGGTACACCATGGGTGGGCCAGGCATGCGTCCTGACACTTTAAAGGCATTCTCAGCCCCTAAACGTTGGCTTGACTATTTTAAGCAACATTAAGTACAGATTAATTTTAGGACAAGCTGAACACTTGCCACAATCTTCTTCTGGACAGAAGCTCGGGGTCACACATCCCCTGTGCTGGTCTGTCCAGGGCACGGTTTTGGGAAGGTTCAGGGTCTGCTCATTCATGGGGACCAGAGACAGCAGGAGGTTGGGCAGGCCCATGGGGACAACCAATGACCCTAGTTGGGAATGGGTTGGAAGGCAGTGTCCCTGTCTCCAGACAACACGGTACCAACCCCGACCACATCAATGGTTATCTTCAGAGAGCTCTTGTAAGGTGTCATATCATCTCCAAGGAAAGACGTTTCACATAGGCCTGCCCGGTCTGGCAGACCCAACCTTTGCTCTCACAGCCAAACTCCCCAAAACACGAGCCTCATAATCCTTACCTCTGTGGTGGCCCGTTGTCCTTGGATGTTCTCAGACTATGCTCTCTGAACTATTCCTAACCCACCTGGCTCCCAGCTGAAGTCCGTGTATGTATAGTCACATAAGTTCATTAATACAGTTTCCAACCACCCTGGACGTATTTGAAGTAACACAGACCAGTCCAGGCCCACACGGCCAGTGGTCCACAGGATTGACCCTTCATATTGGATTAGAACAGACAGTGGTATATGGTGGTCATTCCTTTGTCTCACAAACCTCACTGACCCCATAGAGTGCCCTACATCATTCTGTTCTCAGACACTTTGGTATAAGACCATGGCATTCTATGACAAATGCCACTTTCGCTTTCAGTTCCTGGTAAAGATGCAATGGAATCAGAAAAGGTCTACAGAAGGGCAGCTAAAGTCATCAAAAGACAGAAAAGTCTCCTTCATAAGGATGAATTAAAGAAATTAGGAGTCTGCGAGACAATTGAGCATGTTAGGAGGAGACAATGTCAGAGCTTTTGAAATCTCTGAGAGTCTAAAAATGCGCTCGCAGACCAAATTCCGGAAGGCCAGATTGAGACGTCACCCCTTGAACCTTAGAGCAGACAGATTCAGGGCAGTTAGAAAGAAATTACTAATAATAACAATAAAACTGGCCACATCAAGAGGCAGTGAAGGGAGGGCTTAAAGCCACGGAAAACTGTACACAAGCACATTGAGAGGAAATTGAATGTCTCTAGCCTATGGAGACAAGCTCAGTTCCCACACCGCCTATCACGGTTACTACGGACAGGCTTGGTGTTGTTCCCCTGCTGTAAGGATTACCATCCCTGCATAAGTATTTCGCATGGCGCTTGGCACATCAAACCTCAATAAACAGCAGCAGCCATGTGGCAAGAGTCCTTACATGATTCAGCTGAATGAAGGTGGATATAGCTCAACACATTAGCCCCCACTTATCCATGGCGTTGCTTTCTGTGGTTTCAGTTACCCATAGTCAACAGTGGTCTGAAAATACTACATGGAAAATTCCAGAAATAAACAAGCCATACGTTTTAAATTGAGCATCATTCTGAATGACGTGATAAAATCTTGCGAGTCCTGCTCTGTCCTGCCCAAGATGTGAGTCGCCCCTTTGTCCAGCAACTCCATGCTGTACGGACTCCCCACCGCTAGTCACTTAGTAGCCATTTCAGTTATCAGATTGACCATCACAGTATCACAGTGCTTGTATTCAAGTCACCCTTATTCTACTTAATAATGGCCCCAAAGTGCAAGAGCAGTGATGCTGGCAGTTTGGACATGCCGAAGAGATGCTGTCAAGTGCTTCCTTTAATAAATGAAAAGGTGAAAGCTCTCCACTTAATAAGAGGGGAAAAAATTTGTATGCTGAGGTTGCTAAGATCTACGTAAGAAAAAAACCCATCCATGAAATTTTGAAAAAGGAAAAAGAAATTTGTGCTAGTTTTGCTGTCATACCTCAAACTGCAAAAGTTAGGGCCACATTAAGTGTCAATTAAGTGCTTAGTTAAGATGGGAAAAACATTAAATTTGTGGATGGCAGGTAGACAGAAGATGTATTCCGATTGACGGCAACGTGTTGTGCCAGGAAGCACTGAGCCTCTATGAAGACTCCAGCTAGGGGTCCCCCGAGAGGAGTGACACCAGGCCATTTACTGCAAGAAAGGGAATGGTACACTGATTCAGGAATAGGTTTGGACTGAAAAACATAAAAATCACCGGAGAGGCTGCATCTGCACAGAATGAAGCTGCTGCCATATCTCTAGCAGAGCCGAAGTTGATTGGGTTCAGTTCTATCCATGGTGTTGGCATCCCCTGGGATCTTAGAATGCATCCCCCGAGGACAAGGGGGTTCTCCGGCTGAGTCCTTATTTCATCTTCACTAGGACATCAACTGCCATCTTTCCATAATCATATTCCGTTCTCTGCCCCTCTTTCCCACTTCTCAATGTCACCAGCTTTCTTATTCCCTTTCCTTCTTTCTCGTTCTCATTCCTGGGCATTTCAGATAAGCCCTCTCACACTCAGAGTGAGGATCTAACACTAGACATTTTCCAATATCAAGGTCATTATAGTCTGAGAAAATCTTTTTGTAAAGAAGAAATAAACATTAACCAACCACCGTGTAGTCTTCCACCCCAGGGACGACGAGTAAGAAAGCTGTGTGCTGAGAAGACGAATGTCAAAGAATGGACATTGTAGTTACCGCAGGATGGCCATAGGAAAGCTCCACAAATGCTTCAGACATTTGTCTTTGTGATAAGATACATCCAAAGGGAGAAATAAAAAATTAAAAGGTGAGTGATAAGAGGAGACTTCTAGACCCACGCAAAATAAACAGCAGCTCAGAGTCTACCCTGGGGGAATGGTTTCCCTGGTTGCAGAAGAGAAGATGGGAAGTCTCTGAGGAGAGGGAGGCCACGGGTGGGCCTCCCATATCCCTCCCGGGGCCAAGCAGGCAGCTGCAGGAAGTATACGTTTCTGCTGTGAAATTCACCTTCTGTTTCCCCAGTTTGGGAGGCTGGTGTGATTATCTCCATTCCCACTGGTCACTCTTACCAAGGGCCATAGCACACTGGTTGGATTCCTGAAGCCAGGAACAAAAGCAATCACAGGTGGAAGAACGTGGTTAGATTTCAGAGCCGGAGCATTTTAGAGTATTTCAAGCAAACTTCCACCTTTTGCTGATAAACAAAAGCTCTTCACTTCATAAGAGGACAGCTCAGGCCCAGGGCATTAGGGAAAGCGCGGAAGCTGAGCCGGACTCTGCTCATGTGGCTGGGTCTGCCTGTGCCCAGGGATCGTGACGTCCACTCAGCCAGCTGCATGACCACTTAGCCTCCAAGTTCCTCAGTGCCAAAATCGGGATAGAGCCCTTCCTCATCGGTTGTGGGAAGCATTAAATGAGATGGTGTGAGTGAGACAGCTCATAAACTGTACTAAGCACAGTATCTTAGTATTTACTGAGTTATACGAGGGGGGAACCCAAAAAACCCAGAACGATCTTCTGAAGGGTGGGCTCCTTGTAGTACGGGCTGCCCCCGCTAGTGAGTGTGTTCTAGGAACCATCTGTATCAGTGTACCAGCTGGCATTGTTGGGAGAGGCTTCAGTGTTGCATTTGGTTTCAGTGAAATTTTTTTGAAGACTCTCAACAGGTTTGCCCATTTCATGATGGGTGATTTGTGAGTGCACCTGCCCACACCACGTCGAGTGTTCAGCAGCTTTGGACCAAATACAGCATGACCACCCACCCCCCCAACCCCATTTGCCTGCTCTCATCCTGAGCCACTTATTTTTGCTTCCCTGGATGAAAAAAGTCCTCAAAGGGAAACATTTTGCCCACGTGGAAGAGGTAAAACAAAAAACGGCAGAAGCACAAAAGACATCAAAGTTGACAGGTTCAAAACCTGTTTTAAGCAGTGGAAAAAAGTCTCGATTGGTGCCTTGCATCAAATGGAGAGCCCTGTGAAGGTGACTGAACTTTAAACATGTAAGAATATACATTTTTTATACGTAAATTCCAGGGTGTTTCTGGTCCCCTCCCCTGTAGCCACTGTTAGAGGTCTTCATTAATACTTCTTTTCCCCCTTTCTCATCCCCAAGCGAAGGAGGAGGAACAAGCAATGTGAATGTTTTTAGATTACCTGCACTTCTACCATTCCTGCATTTTCAAGTGTTCATTTATTTAACAGGCTGTGCCTTGATTGCGGTGCTATATGTGTTTGAATTTACACTCACAAGCACTGTGTCTGAATTTCACTAACATTCCTCTCCAGGGAATCATGCTATGTCAATACCTCGTACCCAATAAGGTTTAAATGGGTGTGGTAAGCTCCCATTTGGACTCTGCACCGGAATTGTAAATAGAGTGGTAATTAAGGAAACTCCCCTTTATTCTCCCCTACTCCAGATTCATCAGGCATTGCGCCTTCAGGGTTGTCTTTCACACTTGGGAACAGGGAGTGAAAATAATGACCAAAGGAGATTTAAAAAAAGGAAAGCCCCATTGATTATAGGCAGCTGGCTTAATTCTGTGATTTATCCCCCACAGTCGAACCCTAGCGCTGATGCTTCTCTTCCCCGCTGTGGCCTCTTTCTCTCCCTCCATCCCTCCCTTCTCCCCCAGCTGATCCTTTAAAACTGCTCAAAACTGCTCTCCTCGACAGAAAGTGGAAGGTGGAGGGTGGGTAGGGCAGGGGAGAGTAATGGCGGGGTGTGGGGCGGGGACAACTATAAGTGAACAACAATTAAAAAAAAAACTGGAAAATAAAACCAAACCCAAAATTGCTCTCCTCAAGGCCAGCCTTGTAGCCGCCAGGGCCGCCAAGCCCAAGGGCATTTTTCAGGCCTGACAACCTTCTCCATCTTCAGAGTGCCGCCCCCCCCATCCCTGGTCACCCAGAGTCCTGCTCTTCCTCTGGCCTCTCCATCCAGAGACCCTTTTGCTCTGTTGTAGCTTATCAGCATCTCTCCTGTCAGTTCTTCATCCACTGTGCCTGGCCTAGTTCACACCTTTGTCATGGCTAACCTGGGCCACAGCTAAATAGGCTTCCTGGTCTCCAGGGTCAAACCCCGTCACTCCCTCCTCTCCACCCCTACACACACAACCTCCAGAACACGCTCTACTCCACTGTCAAGATGCTCATTCAGAAAAGCAAATCCTATCACATCGCTCTCCTACTTTTTTTTTTCCCACCTACTGGACAGTATCCAGGCGACTCCATACAGCACACAAGCTTGTGACTGATGGGCCCTGGCAGCCATCCCCGCTACACCTCTTCCACTTCTCCACGCGTTCTGCTAGCCTCTGCGCAACGCCTTGCCCTTCTCCCTCGTACACATGCTGTTCCCTCTGCCGGAAGTGCCCAGGCCCACCTCCAGGGCTGGCTAACTCGGCCTCCTTGTGAAAGATCCAGGTCGGCGGTGCCTCCCCAGGTGGACGTTTCCGTGTTCTCCCTCCCGTGGCGCCCAGCACACGTGGCTTTCCCATGACCAGGGCTCATTGGTGCTTCTGCCTTCGCAGTTTCTAGAAAGCTCCTGGAAGGGGGGTGGGCGGGGGCCGTCCCTCCCTGAACTGTGTGGCCCCTGGTCCCTCACAGGCAGGTGGTACATGTCAGCCGCTTGCTCCTCAACCTGATAAAGGACTAAAGAAGATAGGTAAGAGTCTTCCTTCAAAAATGATATTTTTAAACACCGAGGAAGGAAAACTGACAACATCTCTGTGTCTTCTCACGTGTCGGGCGTTCTGAGGCGCTTTCAGGAAGGAAAAAAAGTCGGTGGGTCTAAGCGACGGCGCCAGAAGAACACGCTTATCCCTGAGGCGCTATTTAGATTCCACGTGGTGATTTTCTTTTTAATTCATTTTTATTCCAGGTGCAGCCCTGCAGCTATTTTAAAACTGAGACTTAAAATAAAGGAATACTAAAAGCTGGAGTTATCACAGGCTCCTGCAGTAACAGGGTGCTTGAATCACCCCCCACCCCCAAAAAAGCCCTTCCTGCATCTTGACAAACCACAGTATCCGTCCCCCAAGAGGACAGAGAAGGAACAAGACGGGGGCTCCCTTGCAAAAGGATTGTGCTTCCCATTGCAAAGAGTTCATTCCTAGATCCAACATCCATTTTCAAAATATTGACAGGCTGGAGGGGAGACCAGAATGCTGGGCAGGGAAACAGAAAACACCAAGTGACAAAAGCTTCTTCCAAGTGTGGTCAGTAGGCCATCTGGGGCGGCCACCTGAGACCAAGGGGTCTCTGCACACATGCTAAACACACGCCCCGCCCCGCCCCAGACCAGGAAATCAGCATCTCTGCTGCAGAGGGTGGGGTGGGGCAGTGGAGGGGGGAGGATAATTTAAATGCCTGTTTTCTGGAAAGCAACTCCATGCTAAAGCAAGCTGCTCCGGGAAATGGGGCTTCGCCGTGGTGCCCCGAGACCCAGCCCTGCCTCCGCCCTGCCTGGGTCAGCAACAGCCAGGAAGGTTTCTCTCAACTCATTAATGAGAGAAGTCATGCTTGGATCACTGGCCAAAGCCAGCAGGGAGTCCACGATGTCAATGCAGCCCAGCCAGGGAAACTCCCCAAGTGTGGAACCGGGGCCGCCGGACGTTTGCTCACCCCAGACTCCTTCCCTGCTTCGGGAAATAGCGCTGGCCCTCCAATTTGCAGGTTCCTTTCCCCTTCTTGCTCATCCAGAAGTACAGCACGAATCTGAAAGAATGGCCGACGCCACCTCTTTCCTCAGAGTTATGGGTTGGAGCACAGGCCACTCTGAGCCCCTCCTTGAGGATGAGCCTGGGAAGATGGGTGGGCAGCCCCACCCCCAACCATGCTATGGGAAGTGAGCAGACTCTAAGGTCACCCAACATGGGTTCCGGTCACTCTTTTGGACAACCAAAGTGCTTTGTGCGTGACACAAGGTCACTGACATTCAAATGGAGTCCATTTGGGAGTTTGGGACCTCCATGGTCCCAGAATTGAATCTGTGCCAAACTCGTCAGTTCATGGAGGTTCGCAGTGGGAAGCCTCTACCCGCTGCAGAGACGGCCGTCTGAGATGCACCCGTGACGTCTGCTCACCGGCTTCACCAGAGCCACCCTAGTCCTTTTCAGGAGTTGGGTCACTGGGGTCAGACTCGGGATTCACAGGGGCGGGGGTCCTCCCTTCTGTACACTGCACATCTTTCCAGCCAGCCCACCGCCTGACCGCCCACTGGCCTCGGAGACCCAGAGTATATTTTTTTCAGCCAGGAGTACATGCCTCTGAACTCAGCTCCTAGACTGGACTTTGTCCTGCTGCCTAGGATGAAAAGGGCTGTCTTCCCTTCGGTGAATTTCCACCGCATTTCCATACCCACCAGCAATGTAGCAGTTAGTAGTTACAATCCGTGACATCAGTGACAGTCTCCTCGAGTCAGAAAGAATTGGACAGTGTTTCCCAATCTTTAAAATTTCTCAGGCTGGTAAAGTCCTCCCATAAAAAGAGTGTTAACTTATTATTTTGCTAAGTACCAATGTTTTAAAAATATAACACAGTCTATTCACACTATCCTAACAGAAAAAGCATTCTCAGAGCAAAGAAAAATGAAAACCATCTCGCAGGGGGTCCAATCTTTCAGCATCTCTGAGCGACACTGGAAGAAGAGTTGTCTTGGGCCACAGAGTAAATACACAAACACAATAAATAAACACACACAAAAAATCTCATAACATTTTATGCGAAGTTACGATTTTGTGTTGGGTCACATGTGGCCGCCAGTGGGACACCCCTGAAAGGATACAGTCCCAGAGTAAACAAATGAGAAGCGTACAATGTTGCCATGGACTCCTCCTCTCCCTCCTGCTACTTCGTTTTTTTCCTGTTTTGCTTTGGACCAGGGAAATCACCTCAAGAGCAGTCCCAGGCTGCAGAAAGGCCTTTCTGAGCCACTTACCTGGTTAAGTTCTTTGTCTCGACCAGCCCAAGGCGAGGACCCTTCCACTATGAACATATAACCTATTGACTCTGACAGCAGCGTCTTGCCTTGGGAAGACATTTGCAGGTCACGCAATTCTCACACGTGTTCTGCTATCACTTCGTTTCACTCAATTCTCACCCCGCTGCACAGATGAGGAACTTAAAGTGCTCACGCTGCTCTAATCGCTTCCGAGATTCTCCTTAGATGGGGGCCCACTTCTGCCTCCCCCCAGTGTCTGCTCTTTGCCCCTTATTTTACCCCTTCGGAAACTTCCTTCTACAGAGTTGTTTTAAAATGTCCCCCTTACGTCCGTTCTTCGCCAGACTAAGTAGGCCTTGTTTGGTTAGGTTTGGTCTCGCTTTTGAGGACAGCGAGCTTCTCTGTTTAAATCCCTGACACATTCCACAGTGCCGTGTGGTAGGTAACGTTTGTGGGGACATGAAAGAACGAACCGTCTTCACTCGACATGCCTTCTAGACCCTTCACTTTCTTGGCCACGCCCCTCAAAAGACACTGCAGTATTTTAATGTGCCTCTTGAAACGTCCTGCCCAGAACTGCGTGTCATGCACCAGATGGGCTTCGCTGTGCGGAGCGCCAAGGGCCCTTGGCCCTCTGGTCCTGGGCACAGAGCCGTTATTCGTGAACTTTGAGTCTGTATTTGCTCTCTGGCAGCCACTCATACTGCCGACTCCTAGGAGACTGGACTCAACTAAAATTCTTAGATGCTCCCAATTCTCAATTGGTATTTTAAGTCCAAGAGCTGGTCTTTTTGTTTGTTTTTTTTCTTCTGTTATTTTTCAATTACAGTTGACATTCAATTTTTTTTTTTTTTGGACATTTCAACTCAAATTTTCTTTTTTCCTTTTCAATTACAGTTTACATTCAATATTATTCTATAGTAGGTCTAGGTGTTCAGCACACTGGTTAGATAATCATGTAGTTTACAGAGTGGTTCCCCCAGTATTTCCAGTGCCCACCTGGCCCCATACACAGTTATCACAATATTATTGACTATATTTCCTCTGCTGTATTTTACATCTCTGTGACTATTCTGTGACTACCAATTTGTACTTCTTAATCCCTTTGCCTTTTTCACCCATCCCCCAACCCTCCTTCTCTCTGTCAACCATCAGGCTGCAAGAACAGGCCTTTTACATTTAGCCCTATTGTATTTCTTATTGTTAGTCTGCAAAGTCCATGTCTCCTATGTTTATCTGACTCTTCATATCTTATCTCTCCAATTAGATTTTAAAGTTCTTGAGATGGTATCTTAGAAATTTTACTGTAAGGAACAAGTGTAAATGTCCAGCATGTTGACACAGCAGATATTTGATAAATATGTACCGGTTCGTTAAGCTCCACTTTTATCCTAACATCCCCCGGGACGCTCAACTTCTGATGAATCACATTTAAGTCCCAAGGGTTCACCCCTGAAGATTTCTTCCAACTGTCCCTGCATACCCACCTATTTCCAGCCTCTGACGCCTGCCTGTCCCCCTAGAACCTGCCGGATGCACCCCAAGCAGCCTGCTTACAACCAGGCACGTTTCGCCCTCTACAGACGGCCCCCTTCCTCGTCCCCATCGCCGCTTCTCAAAGCTCACTGCAGCCACAGCCCCCGGCCCTCCGCACTGCCCCCACGTGCTCTTAGCATGGCTAAGACCGGTCCATCATGCAGGAAAAATGTCTGCAGCAAGTCTCTGGACATTCAGATGAACCCAAATAAAGGAAGAATCTTCATATACTTGAAAATGGGATCTCTCTACCAAAGGATTTGTCGTGGAATTTATTTTTATGAAAGGCCCCTTCGGTCTTTAAAATATGACTCAGTGTGCCCATCCGTGGTTAACTCACGACTTCCCATACACACATCTGTCATCCAGGAGGTGCCTCAGGCCCTTCACTGACACTGTTCTTGACAGCAACGCTGTTTCCGCACCATGAGATACGCTCTGTCACTGCCTGGGTGACAATGAATTCTGTCAACAAATAAGTGTGCATATAAGAGGTGTTTTCTCTGTACTCTGTGTATTTTGTAGTTTTTCCATGGACAGTATAATGGAATTTTTTTTTTAATTGTCTTGTACCTGGAAGGGAACTTGATTGAGCTACTCACATCATGGGCAAGGAATATTAAGCTGGGCAGAGAGAGTTACAGCTACTTTATCCTGCTTTTAAGCACTAACAATTCTTCAGTGAAACTCACCCTTGGGTGTCTTCTCTGGAAACTCAAGATGGCAAACTACTCAATAGTCTGTTACAACAAAGGAATGTAAATGCCTCCCTGCACGTGTGAGGAAAGACTTCAGCCATGTGGATCTTCACTTATTTGGGTATTGCTTTAAATCGACCTCTCTTAGGAGAAGCACTATATTTGGACAGAGACTTCCGGGGGCTCCGCACAGTTTTGGGGACAGTACTGGGCACAGGCAACTTTGGGCAGCCCTGCTGGCATGCTTAGAGGAAATGTAAACCGGTGCTCAGGCTCTCTCCAGTCAAAATGAATGGTCAAGTTATTGAAATAGTGCCTGTTTCCATGGCTCATAATCACGGGTCTCTGATTTGTAGGATGTTGTGTTTTGGTTTGGTTTTTTAATGATGCCATAGGTCAGTCTCTTAACTTATTTGCGCCTTAGTATCTCTACAAAAATGGCTCACTTTCTCACTCACTCTCTATAGCTCAGGGACCCTGAGGGTTTGCAAAAGTCGTTTCTGCAGGGTTGTTGGGAAAAAAAACACAGGCTGCTGTCCTTGTGTCTTCAAGTCACATCCTGGGAAGGGAAGCGGTGGGCTGCTCAGCGCAGGTGTCACAGGGAGCCCACTAGCGAGTGGCCAGACAGGAGTTCTCAGAAGCCCTGACTTTTGGGGCAGAAAAGAGGCTGTGTCTAGTGACATCATCCCCAGGAACAGAGGAACCTGTTGCCCCAGGAACAGAGGAACCCCTATCCCTGCAATAGTTCCTGGGTGAGCAAACTCTCCCCGCAGCCCCGACTGCTGTATCCAGGTTCCAGTAGGGATTGCGCCAGCATCCCTGGGTCTGGGAAGTGGGGCTGGGGAGGAGTGGTGCTTCAAAACCTCTCCATGCCCCCAGCCTTCCTGCAGGAATCTGAGGCCCTCAGGACACCTGGAAGAGTGACCCAAAACCAGGTTTCAAAATGGGAATTATGTTTTTCTCAGTGAGACGGTATAGTTGATACTGAATGTTATTTATAGATCTGACGTTAGCAGACTTAAACCACTTTTCTTGTTTCCAATAAACTCCTCCATGGAAATAGCTACACATTATTCCTTCTTTGTTTCAGAACTCAATTACCTATCAAATCAGGGGGGACTGGAAAAGTGTTAGTGAAACCCTCAGATTGCTTTGCACGACATCAATTCAGTGAAATGCACTCCCGCCTTCGTAGGTAAAGGCCCGAATTTAAAGTAATATCCTCAACAACCAGGATCTGTTGAACACATACTATGTGGGAATGTGTACTACTCAGGGCCGGAGAGGAAACGCACTAGGAACTGCCTTCTGAAAATGTGCCACCCAAACGGAGAACAAAGTCATGAAAATGAACAATAATACAAGGGGGCGAATGGTGAACAACCTGAGCTACATGAACTACGGGAGCTCACAGAAGAACGGGGGGCTGCGATTTCCACTGGGCAGGGAAACACGGAGGGAAGGAGGCTGGGCCAGGGGACCAGGTGTGCAAGAACATGAAGAGGAGGCAGAATGGGGCAGTCCGGCATAGTGGGAAAGCAAGTTTAAATCCTGACACGAGCTGTGTGACCTTGGGCAAGCTGCTTGGCCTCTCTGAGCCATAACTGTCTAATTGGAAAAGAGGGATGCTAGAGGAACCTAGTCCACAGTGTCTCTGGGGAGACGTAGAGGACATAAAGCAAGGGAAGCACTTAGCAGAACCACACTTGGCACAGAGGATAAACCCTCGGTACCTGTGCACTGCTGCTATACTTGCCAGGTTGGTTGTGAGCGAGCACAGGCAACCCCGGGGGTGAGCTCTGCGATAGAACTAAGATCAGTGGCGGAAGGACATTGCTTTGCACCAGCAGCTTACAGCCAGAGAGAGGAAGTGGGTCACGGAAGCGCCATGGTGCCTGTTACAAAAATGAACGTAAGGGAGAGGGTGACACAGGAAAAAGGGGCCACGGTCCTCACCGCCAGACTCTCCTCACCTATGACAACTCCTATAAGTGAAGTCAACTTACCCATGTCCAGCTCTTAAACCACTTACGCTCTCTACAAAACCTCATTAAAGGAATGTCAGGAGGAAACCAGTCCAGAGAAATGCTTGAGGATGGCGCCTTATGAGCCCCGACACTCTCATTCCGCTCCAGTGGATACCAGGACACCAGAGTGACCAAAGGCAGAGACAACCAAAAGCAACTGCAGGAAGGCTGGGGGCATGGAGAGGTTTTGAAGCACTACTCCTCCCCAGCCCCACTTCCCAGACCCAGGGATGCTGGCGCAATCCCTACTGGAACCTGGATACAGCAGTCGGGGCTGCGGGGAGAGTTTGCTCACCCAGGAACTATTGCAGGGATAGGGGTTCCTCTGTTCCTGGGGCAACAGGCAAGCTGCGAACACAACCAGGGGAGGCTTTAGGAGCCTGTGCCTGATGTACCTGGCTTAGAGCAAGCCCTTGGCGACCAGTGGGCTTTCTTGTTGGCTGGTGCCAACATCCACAGAGAAGATGGCCCGGAAGAAATAACGGAAGCAGAGAGAACCAGAAGTTAGAGAGGGCACGGAGGGATGGAGGGGTGGAGAGCGCTGGGCACGGGCGCGTTCTTCCACATCCAGGCTCAGCTGCCTGCGCACAGTGGCAGTTGCTTCTCGGAGGCCTGAGACCGAACAGCGAGGCACTAAGGACAAGCTAACACTCAGCAGGTAAAGGCTGCCGAGAGCTCTGGCTTTGATTTTTAGGAGGTTTGCAAAGAGAGTTTATCTTTCTTTGCATCATCTTGATTAGGCTTCAACCGGAACCATACAGTGTTTATTGAAAGAAGCCCGCATTTTAATTGGAAATGATGCTTTGAGGGAGAATGGCAAAAGCCACACACAAAAAAAATCACTGAAAGTCGTGAAACGACTCTTGGTGAACACAGTTGATGAACAGAAATGATGTTACAATGTGGTAGACTGTGTATGTTGCTAAGCTCCATGAAAGTTTAGGATCAAAAGAGAATCTACTAAAGAAAAGGTCTGAATGTCGGTTTCTTATTGTCTTGGGGTGTCCTCTTCCCAGGGCTGCAGATGGCCTACCTGAGCATTTGAACTTGAACCAGATGCACCCCAAAGCTTAGACTGCCCACCTGAGTGTTTGAACTTGAGCCAGGTGCCCTCTGAAGCTGCAGGCTGCCCACCTGAGCATCTGAGTTTGAACCAGATGCTCCCTGAAGCTGTAGGCCGCCCACCTGAGCATCTAAGCTTAAACCAGGTGCTCCGCCAAGCTGTGGACGGACCGCACAAAAATCAGAACTAGAACCAGGTACTTCCCAAAGGTCCTGACTTCTGCTGCTAGATTCTAAAGCCACACAATGCTTACAGTGCTTCAGGCACCACAGCTCTCTAATCAAAGGACATAAACATACCAGTATCTGGGGGAATCCATCCTATCATGAGCATCTGCAGTCACTGCATTTGCTATTGTTGACCAATGAGAAATAGGGGCTCCAGGGTAACCCCGTAGCTCTACATGAACAACGTGGTACAGGACATAGTGCCACAAGTTGGGTTAAATAAGCCTTGTGCTCCCTTCTCAGCTCCAACACTGACTTTCAGGGTGAACTCTAAGAATATTTATTGAGCATCTGCGAAGTGCAGGCACCAGCTAGGTTCTGACAGTAAAATGGTTACTAGCCTTGCCCCACCTTCCCCTAACCCCCAGTTATAGGATGAAAGGTGGAGAACCAGGCCAGTAAAGCCCTTAAAAGGTTGTTAAAGAAAAGCCTGTCCAAAGAAAGACCCGCCATGAATTATCGAGGACATCCCAAATGCTGGAGCAAGAAGCCTGGTGAGCCCCAGGGGACAGTGTGGCTCTGCACAGGCTGCACCAGTAGAGTTTCTGGGCTCTGAGCATTCTGGAGTCTGGGGTCTGCAGACACAGCTTGGTTCTCAGCCTGACACCTGGTGTCAGTGCAGCCCCCGGGGATGCCCACGTCTCGGCCTGTACCCTGGAGCATGTTGGTCCGACGCCAAGACCGGCTAATGTGGAAGAAGAGGAGGCTGAGGGCAGGTGACCACGGGGTAGGTTTCTGAGCAAAACCTCCAATCTCTCTCCATCGCTGAGGTCTCAAACCCACCACTGCCTCGTCCTTGTTTTGACTGAGGTGACGCCCCCTCTTTTCAATTAAAAAGGAAGCACTGTACCCTCGGTAGGAACCACCCATCCAGCCCCTAACTAGTATTTGATTCCTCATTAGGAGAGACAGGAAAACCCTTTAAGCACAGAAAGTTGAGGTAAGTAGAAGGCCCAGCAATCACGGCAAAGGGCCGAGAGAGGTTAGAGAGTTTTCCTTCTTGGCTATTCTGCCCCTGAGCCCACCATTCGCCTAGCTCTAAGTCAGCGGTGACGGCGGACTCTTTCTGTTGTCACCTTCCTGCTCCTCTCGACCAACCACCTCAAAAAGGGTCAGGTGACACACCTGGAGTCCTGCTACAGCTGCCTTGGCCAAGGACAACGGCCCTGAGAGCATCACCTGGTTTCGGTGAAATGAGAGGCAGGTCAGCTTGAGGGACAGGTGAGAGTCCAGGCCAGCCACACTTCTAGTAAAACCCCAACTGCGGCAAGGACACTGAAATGACTTCCGGCTTGGATCTGGGTCTCCCCCTGCTCTCGGTTCATAGACAAATGTTCCCACGAAATTAACAACTTCTTGATCATCCAACAACTAAAACGCCGTATTCCAGGAAAAAGCCCTGTAAATAATAACCTCCTTTTAATGTCTTCACCCCACGCAACGCATCTGTGGTCTTGGGTGCTCCGAGACTAAAGGCAGCAACGGCTTGTGGAGGAGCAGGACAGGAGTTTCTGAGATTTCCTCAGGAACTCCGGAGGCACCCCTCCCCCCACCCCAGTCCACTGAGAGATGCACGCAGCCGTCCTTTAACCCAGAGCCAGCAGGAACCTACACCCTCCCAGGACAGGGAGGACGCAACGCTGACCCACCAGAAATGCCCTGCGGAACAACAGCTCCAGGCATCCAACATCTGCCGAGGAAGCAGTTGAACCAGAATTCTGAGTTATTAACGGAGAACTGACGGACACCAGAAAGCAGGTTCGTCTCTCTACTCCACGGTCTGGGTCACTGGGCGGAGCTGTCTGCGCTCCGCCGGTGAGGAGAGCAGTTAGTGATCAGGGTTCCAGGCAGCCCTGCAAGGATTCTGGGAAGATGAACGGAACGATCCTCTCCCACAGATAGTCTTGCCCCCAAACATATCTTACCAGAAAAGCAGCTGCTCAAGGCTGTAGCACCACTGGGGGGTCCAGGTTTCAGTATTTGTCTCAAGAAACTTAAGAGAGAGAGCCTTTAAGAGGTCTTGTCTCCAGTAGTCCCCAAACAGCCTCTTTGGCTGAGGTCTCCATTGTCAGGAGCCCTCCTCAAGCTCTAAGATGGGTTGGATCATGGATCAGGAAAAATTCAAGTAGAAGGAACCTCAGGCCCCCCAGGACAATCACGGGGGACCCCAGACCCCCAGCCAGGTACCACACCCAAGGCCAGTGCATGGAGGTGAGCTTCAGCCCAATCAGCAAAGACTCTTGAGCTGGGTACACCCAGTCCTATTGTCACAACAACACACTTCCAAATCAATTATACTCCACTGGCACACGGTTTGGTTCTCCGTGCTGGTAAAGACAGTTTTTAGCCATTGTGACTACATTTAAAAGTTGCAGGACTGGAGTTACACCTTTATATCCTGTACCCAGCGATCTCTGGGGTTCCTAGAAAGAGGGCCCTGAATGTGGGGTTACAAGATCTTAGTCCTCCTTGGGCTACGTGGCCTTTGGCAAGCCCCCTAACCTCTGTAAACCTCAAGTCCCCTGTGCATCAATCCAACATGCACACAATAAAACTGAACTCCAAGGATGTTGTGAGGATCAAATGAAATGATGTACATGAAAGTACCTTCAAACTATAAAGGGCTACAGCAAAGTCAAGTATTATTCTGAAAGTACTTGGGAGCCTTTTGAAAACATATAAAGCCACGGAAAAGCCGATCCTGCTTCTTCAGCCTTCGTCTAATTCAATCCCAGAAGGCATGTGCCCCCCAACCAAGCTGCCCACATATCTGCCCATTCCTTTATTCACCGGACAGTCATTAAGCTTCCCCAGGGAGGCCAGGCACTGTGACAGACGCTGGGGAGAAGATATGCAAGACACCCTTCTTGCCCCCCGGGGGCATGAGCTACAGAATTCCAGCACTACCTAGTCCCACCTCCATTTTAATGTTTTAAAACACTTTTTATTTTATTTTTGATTTAGAGAGAGGGGGAGGGAGGGAGAAAGAGAGGGCAAGAAACATCGATATGAGAGAAACATTGATCAGCTGCCTCCCGTGTGTGACCCAGGGGACCTAACCTGCATGTGCCCTGACTGGGTATTGAACCAGTGACCTTTCAGTTCATGTGACGATGCCCACCCAACCGAGCCACACCGGCTGATGCTCCCACCACCACTGTATATGCTTAATCTACAAAACGCATCACAGCAAGAGTCCTCTTAGGAGCAAATGTAAACCACCTCCTCCCTGGTGCAGATGAATAGGTCTAAACACGCAGCCTGTGAGCTGCCTGAGGCTAAGTCAGCCCCCATTACCAAGGAGCTTCGAAATTCAGTCAACCCCCACCTCACCCTGTCACCTTGGCCCATCGAAAGTTTTTCAGGTAGAAGCCTGAGGTTCCTGGTAGGCCCAGCCTCAGTCTTAGCAGACACAAAGTCTTTTGAAATAAACTAAAGTGAAAAACTAAACCAGAAGTTTTTCCCTACTCTGTATTAACCATGTCCGCTGAGGGGACAAGTAGCAGGCTACGTAGAGATGCTGAAGTCAGAAAGACCTGGGTTTGAATCTTGACTTTGTCACCTGCAAGCCTTGACGCTTACGACTTAGCTTCCAGTCCCACTCTACGATTCCGTTTTCACATTTATAAAACTCAGGTAATAATAGCTACCCCATAGCAATATTCAAACAATTAAATATGATACTGCTGGTAAATAATTTAACAGTGCTTGGTATTTAAAAGCATTTTATAAATGGTAGCCATTATTATTCATAATTATAATACTCATCACTATCAACATACTCACAAAACCAAGCCCATTTCCTCCGGTGCTCCCCGAACTCTCTATGGCCTGCGTGGACGTACAGGGAAATCAACACCACTGTCAACTCCAGAGCAAATTACTTCTAAGCGCAGACCCCCGTTCGCCTCGCCTTTTTAGAAAAGCTAGCTTCCAATCCCGAAGATTAAAATACACTTATCCTTGGTTCAACACCCCGCCCAGTGGAAAAAATGGAAGAATAAATCACAGCCTAAAACAACATTTCACAAATCAGTTGGGCTTCGCGTCTCCCGCTGTATTCACACGTAATATCGCCGTACACTTCTCCACAGCAGCCCTCTTCCTCTCGCGCTACAGATCCTGCCTCACTCCGCCCCCTCGTGTGTGGCTTTTGCCCCTCCGTCGTCATGGTGGCCAGCTGCCTCCTTCAGCTGCAGGACACCCAGGCTTAGCCAAGCAGATTAGTGCCGGCAGGTCAAGAGAGCCTGTGTAGTAAAGAAGGGACCTTGTCCAGAGGTCTGGTTTTTCCCCTGGGCTTCTGGGAGGTGAGTCTCTAAGCCTTTGGAAAGTGACGCCTGATCAGAATGTGTATATTTGTCTGGGGCCTTTGGTCATGCAGGAGATGTAACAATGAGATGGGGCTTCAGGTCATGTGATACCAACTCAATCCCAGGAGGTGCAGGAGACTGAGGTCAACCAAGTAGTCAGTCAACCACACCAACATGATGGAGCCCAAATAAGAACTCGGGGCGCCAAGGCTGGGTGAGGCTGGGTGGGCCTCCCTGGCAGGCAGTGCTCCGTGCAGGCAGTCATACACTGAAGCAAGACAGGAACACTGCCCGTGACTCTGAGGGGGAGAGGACAACTGGAACTGGCCCCTGCCTGTGGCTGATTTACTTTGTTTTCCACAACAGCAATAAACCCTAACCATGGGCAGAACAGCTTTCAAAAAGCTGTGTGAGAAATCTGGTGAATGAGAGTGATCTTGGGGCCCCCAGACTTGCCATTGGTGTCAGAAGTGAGGGCAGTCAGCCATTGGGAAAATCCCTGCAGATGGGCAGCCCGGTTCCAGTGTGCACTCAGGAAGTCCCCGGGAAACCGAACATCCGCATCCTTGCATCAGTCCCTGTCAGCGCCCGAATGCCTAGAACTGCTAGTCTGCATCCACTTGCCAGTCCCTAGGGTGTCTCAGTGACCCAAACACCCTGAGTTAATGTGTGCAGAAGGACCCCTCAGCTCCCTCTGTCCTCTCACCTCCGTGCACAAGATGAGGGAGGTCCCGTCTGAGGGCATTTGGAATTTCTTAGTCTGGAATAAATAGTCACAGTAGATGGTAGATTAGAAGGGGTCTCATCTGGGAGACTGGACCGTGGGAGCTGCCGCCTGGGTCCATGTGTCTCATCCGCCTGGGAAATGTCCAGGACAAGGTCTGCGTCTTCAGGAAGCACGCTCCTTCGGGGCATCTTCCCCAGGCTCGCTGGGTCCCCTGCTAAGAAACAAAGCTGCTTTTCAAGGTACTGCTGCTATCTGCAGGGGCTTGGTGTTCAGATAACCAGGGAGCAAGGAGATACACTCTCAACGCCAAGCCTCCTGGGGAAAATATGGGAAGCAGAAATGTCAGCATCTGGATACCACTGGAAATGGAAAATCTCAAAAAAAAAAAAAGAGGGAAAGAAAATATGTTTTGGTGATAATGGGACTAGTGTGAGCTGAGGCTGGCTGAATGCTATATCAGATCTCAACTAGCCACAGTATCTTTCTTTGTTAACCTTGAATTCCAGTCATCTATTCTGCCCTGAGAATGGGGGGCAAAAATGAGGGAACACACCAGACCCCCAAATGTTTAAAATGAAGAGGTTTCAGGACTGTATCAGTCACTTAAGCCTAATATTTGGATTTCCCTTAAATTGCATTGTCGTCAACGGCTGTTCAGGCTGAGTTGCTTAGACAGTAAACTCTGGTTCCAGCTGCCATTTCCCATTATGCTAATATATGTGAGAAGCAGTCTCCCTGGATACCGTAGCAAATTGCCAGCTGAATCATAGAAATGCTGTCAACTCTTTTTTTCAAGTTTCCCATTTTGCCTTGCCATTGTGCATAGCCAAATGAAACCAGGAGTTCAAGGGGGGATAATATGTACATATATATTTATCTATAGATGATATAGATATCTCTATATATCAGGATTCCATTGGATTGGATTTGCCTCTTTGAGAAAAAAAATCTGTAGCTTTCTCTCTTGTTCTGAAGCAACCCACATGCCTCCATTTTATCTGAAGTCATTCCATTGCCCGAATATGTCAGTTTCAGGGAATCAGCCTTGAGAGCCAGCAGGGGGAGAAAGAGAGCACCAAGCTTGATTTTCTATAGATTCCAGGCAAAATCAGAGCCTGGACAGTGGACATCTGCTGAGCCCAAAGAGAAAAATGCAAATCAAATAAATTCACCAGGCGAGGCTACCTTTTAAAAGATGGCCCAAGGCTCCTGGTGCGGCACAAACAGCTGTGGCTTGCACTCTGGTCCTAGTTTTGGCACTGCTACTTTCTCCCCGGGGATGAACCAGGGAAGTAGTAAATAGCACAACGTGTCCCTTATGCAAGGGAGTACGTCCTACAGATCTGCTGTACAGCACAGTTTCTATAGTTAACAATATGGGCTTGCACACTTAAAAACTTGCCAAGAGGGTAGATCATATGGTAAGTGTTCTTATTACAAAGTAATAGTAATAATAATAACAATAAATAAGAAAGGAGGGGGAAACTGTTGGAGGGGATGGATATGATTCTGGCGGAAATAGTGGTGATGGTTTCACGGGTGTATTCTTATTTCCAAATCCACCAAGTTGTATACATTGAATATATACAGCTTTTGGCGTGTCGATTATAACTCAATGAAGTTTTTTAAAGAAAAATTACAGTAATTTTTCTTAAAGACGGTCGCGACAGACCAAGCGCACGTGCCCGACCCCCGCCCCCCGCCTTTTCACTTTCCCGCTGCCTGGTCCCTGTTCCGTTTCCTGGGGCTGTGGGGGCGCCCGAGGCACCTACGTGGAGCAGGGCAGGAGCGCACTGTCTGGATGCTCTGAGGACGATCACCTTTGCTCACAGCTGTCAGTCACTGGTTCCGGACTTCCATCCTGATGTTTTGGTAGCTGGGGAAGCCTGCGTGATAACAGCTCCTGAGCTTGGGACCCCCCTCCGAGTCTGTCCCATCGCCAGCCACTCAGAAGTGCTGCCCCTGCTCCAATGCCCGCGTGCCCTGCAGGCAGAGATTCTAACTTCCGCCCCTGCTTCCCCGAGCGCTCGCCTGGGGTTTGACTGGTTCAAGGCAGTGCATCTAGTGCTTCCAGGAGACTACCCAGAAATCGACACCAAATCGGGCGAGGTTGCCCGATTTAAGGCAAAGGAACAAAGACTGAGGCTGAACAGCGCTCATCCGCCCCTCCCCCTCACCAACAAGGCATTCTAATGGAATTTTTTAAAACTCTGTGCCCCAAACAAAACGATGATGCAGAAATTAGGTCCCACTTCACCGGGTTTTGACTGTAAGCCATCTGTTCACTACATTTGGGTTTCTTTTCATGTAGAGGAATATACCTGCTCTGGGAATTCACAATTCTCGTCAATGACTAAGGCTAAACTTGGATTACCATTTATATTATTACAAATGTTCCTTTAAGCATAATAGCTTTCTTACCATAGAGCCTATATTATCTTTTATCAACTGTTTTAAGCCTCATCTCTTTAGCATTCTGTGATTTTTCAATGAAAAAACTCCTAAGAATGAAGTCAAACCTCCAGGGGCTCCCCAACGCGTCCAAAGTGGGACATTTCTCTAATGTCTCATGGCTCTATCTTTAAAAAAAAAAAAAAAATCAAGTAGTTCTCATAAATTTTGTATTCTATTCTGTATCTGTTTATTAATTTGAATAAAATTTTTAAATTACTTATCACCTACTTAACTCTTCACTTCAAATCTTCGAGTGAAATGGATGCTTCTGGAAGACGTGCCACTTTTATTCCTCCAGGTGGGACCAGAGTCTCACCCTGCCACATAAACAATAGTAAGATGGTTCAGGGATCCCAGGCTGCTGTTTTAGGGGGAAGTATGTTTGTTCATGAAATCAAAGGTTTGAAAACTGCCATTTCAGGTAACTGCTCTTCTGCCTTTTTCCTGTAACCAAACTCTTCGACAAAATAAATAAAATCGGCGACAAGCCAAGAGCTGGGGAAGAGGGTTCCCAGCACTGCAGGCCTAGAGGTGGGCTGGGGCCCTGGAGGGCTGCCGTCTCTCTCCTCTCACCTCCTGGTTTCCAGGTCATGTCCCCCGTTAACCAAACCCAGATGGAAAGCCGAGAGCAAGGGGGCCCCGGTAATTCAGTCCACAGAGATCAGCCAGCCAAGGAGAAGGAAGCTGGCCAAATGGCGCAACCAGCCACGAGCCCTAGGCTGAGGTCAGGACACCTGGTTCGGCTGTGCCACTACTGGCTTTGCGACTCTGGACACCCCTCAACATACTGAGACTTCTGGGAAAGAAACTAAGGAGACAGTCTGTTTCAGTTTTTACATCCTGTGACTCTAATCCATGAGTTATGTCAATACAGCAGTTACATGTATCCAAGAGATACGAAGAATGAGCAGTTAACACATTAGCGACCATGGCTATGACAAGGTGTTAAGGCAGCACCCTTCAGCCTGTGAAACAGTCAGTCTGTTTATGGACTCCAACACCCAGAGAGAGATCGAATCCATGCAAACAGAAATATTGGCCCAAGGAATCCTCATCTCTTGATCCTCAACTTGATCACACTCTCCCATCTTGACCAGCTTCCCTTCGGATTACTGAAAAGTTCGGCGTGTCACGCAGCTGCCTTGTCTTTTCTTGAGAAGGGTAAGTCAGAGCAGTGTCGGAAGATGAGGTGTCTCGGGCTGCGGGGCCTCTGAAGCCGTGCATGTGGGCAAGAGGCTGAGACATCCAGAATGGGAGAAGAGAACAGAAAGCCTGCCCCTGTCACCGCAGGCCAGCCTCTCCTCTGGCAGGGTCCCCCGCCCCTCTGCATCTTTTCCGTCTCGGTCTGGTGACTGCCCCCTGGCCAGCATGGTAGGGACGAGATCCTATAGGCCAACAGGCTCACGTCTGTACCCTCTAACGACCGGCCTTACCCACTCTCCTTTGTCTCATTAGTTACTTCTAGTAATTTCCACTCTACAGCTTTACAAAATCTTTCTTTTTGTTATCTCAAAGCACTTTGAAGAAGAATACTAATATATCAGTAGTAGACTCCTGTTTTTTAAGCCTTAAGCAAATAGAGAGCTTGAAGAAATTCCTTTCTCGTGAGAAAATAGAAAAATTAAATGATAAAAGAAGCACTGAGTTGATAAACATTTCAGAAAGAAGCAACCAAACAGTAAACAGTGCGGTTGACAGCCTCAGATGAAAAACTGAGAGGCAAGCAACCTGACACATGTCATTTTAAGGCCGTGTCTCAATAAGATGAACCCGTTAACCTTGGACAGAAGACCATGGGCTGGGAAGCATTGCAACCAACGGTTACATACAATTCGGGGTAAATAAATTAAATAATACCTGGGATAATAAATGTTCTAGTTTTTGTTTTATAAGTTTGCTCCGGAGTTATTACTGTCATTTTACTTAATAAGTGTGGCTGCATGTGATAATAACTTTTACTTAGACCATCACCTTGCAGGCTCCGTTGCCAGAAGCTCTACGCCACGCCATGCAGAAGGTCCTGTCGGTAAGTGCTGATGCAGTGCTTCGGGAGCGCCGAGCACCCTGCTCTTCCGTCGCCCTCCCACGTGCCCCTGACGTGGTCTAGTGGCAACTTGTATCGCCTCTCTGTGGTTCTTTCCCAGGTGCACATAGTGTTTCCCTGGACCTCTGTCCACATGTGTTGTCCAGGTCCCTTCCCTGTCATCTTCTAATGCATCTCTGGGATCCCAGTGGGGTGTTTTTGTTTATCGTCTTGTTTGGTTTTCTCTCTGGCATAGAATTTTCTGTCCAAGACTGCTTCTTCCTTGGGGATGGAGGGCTTCCCGTACGAGTTAGACTGTGGGCCTCCAGGGAGCCTCTTGTGCACGGCTGTCACCTCGGGGCCTGGCAAGGTGACATGCCTAAGGAAGACTGTTAAAGCTGAACTGTGTTTTTAGGTAAACTGCGCCTGGTCAATCCTTTAGGGAAACACAAAGTTGAATGCTGAGCAGACGGTCTATGAAGGGCGTCTTCCTTTCCCATGGCCTGGAGTCCTAAGAAATGTCTTCCCATTGCAAGGTGGGAAGGGAGCAAAGACAATAAATGAAGTTAGGTGTTTGCAGAGAGACTGTAGTGAAATGGGTCTCACTCGGTCCTATCAGATGTGAAAAAAGCTCGTCAGGAGTAATGAGGCTGGCCGGTGGGGATGGGTAAAAGGTAACAGGGCCGAAGAAGCTGATTTAGTGCACCCTGGGGAGGGGGCGGAAGAGCCGTGTGGGGCCTGGCGCCCGGCTGGAGCCTCTTGCTGTGAAGAGCCTTGTGTTAAATGTCAAGAAGTCTCAAGAGCAGCGACGGGAGGCGAGCACAGAGCTCCCGCCCGGGCCTCACGACTCCATCAGACACTCCACCCTGTGCTCCTTCCCTTGAGCTCCGGAAACTAGAAGGTTCTCCCTGTTCCACCGTCTTCTCTTTCCTGTGCGATGTAGGCAAAAGTAGGTTGGCAGGTGTTCGTATGGAAAAAGACATGCGGGGGTGTGATTACTACAACTGTTTGATTACCTGTGTCTCCCATGCTCACGACGGTACACCCACCTTTGCACCACCCTGTATTTCCTCCTGTCCTGGCCCAGTGCTACAAGAGGGGGCGCCGTGTGGTGGGAAGCAGCACTGACTCTGGAGCCAGACTGCCCCATCAGTCCTTCTCTGCCTCTCACTGGCTGTGTGACTTCAAACAAGTCACCTTACCTCTCTGCACCTCAATTTTCTCATCTGTAAGATGGAACGATGATCACAGTACCTACTCATAGGCTGCGTATGAAAATTCAATCAATTATTGCACTAGTGCCGTGTAAGTGACCTGAAGTTCTACTAATCCACCGAAGAGCCAGGTGCAAGAGGACAAGGAAGGAGGTCAGAAATCTGTCCCCAAGGGAGGCAGGAGCCTGGGCTGGCGATGTCAGGCAGAGCAAATCAAAATGCAGGGTGCCCAGTGTAGTCTGAATTTCAGGGTCACAACGAGTAAATTTTTATACAAGTATGTCTCAGACACTGTATGAGACATACTTACCCTAAAAGGTTTTTGGTGTGTATCTGAAATTCAAATGTACCTGAGCGTCTTATATCTAATCTGGCAACCTTAGCCTAGACGCCAGGCTGTGATAAGGATTGGGAACACTGGTCTGATAGGTTCACTGTGTTCCTATTTCACGCTGATGACAGACTAGGTTCCACCAGAGGGAACACTGAGATGGTGGTGGCCAGGACCCTCGATCTGAGGCCAGCAGTGGTTCTGGAGGACCCTCAGAACTCTGAAGCACCTTCCAAACCCTGAGCATCCTCCCCTAATGAAGTCTGCCACCCAGTGACCTTATTCAGATGGAGAATTCCTCCCCTGCTAGGGAGTTTCTGAGCTGCACCTTCACAATTTCTAGAACCTGGGTCCCTCTTCCTATGAGAGCTCCCAGCACTGTGTACTGCACATGCTAGGCTCTGTGTTCAAGTCCTCACTGCACCACGAGCTGGGGGTGTGATTCTATCAGTCTCCACACATGTAAAACAGTAACAGGCACCTCGCAGGGTGTCTGAGAGGGTTGGCATCGATGCTTATCTTCAATACAAAATGCCAGGCATCCAATAGTTGCTCAACTAGTAGCTAAGCAAACAGTAGGAGCTGCTGTTATTACCACCAGTTTCCGCCCGATGATCTTTCATTTTGAAAATTTCTTTAAAATGAATCAATCTCTGCTACCTTGATTCCATAGGTTTAAGATCTGTTTCTTTAAACTGGGGAATGCCTATGTTGAATTAGTAATCTCCACTAGAGTTTGCCCCTGAATTATTACAACGATATTGGATGGAGACAAGTTTTAGATTTAATATAACCATATACAATTTGTTTCTGAAATTCTGCTCTTCTGAACAGCATCTCCAGGGAAAAGATGAAATGGCATCATCAGCTGTTGAACGGCAGAAGATGAACTTCCCATTTATAGCTGAGAAAAGACGCCAAATGGGAGCTTCCTTCCATTTTTGCAAACAACCCCACCCTCCGCCAGCACACTATATCATGAGGGGCTCCTGTCTCAACTCTTCCCAGGTGACATGCAACTGCACATGATTCAGTGTCAGTGTCCAGCCAGCACCCTGATTGACCGCCCTTCCACCATCAGCCCCGCTCTTGCCTTCCCAGCTAAACTTGCTCTCCATGCTCTTCTAGAAGGAACCACTAATATCCAACAACTCCGCGTTACCTGCAACTCAGAAATCTCAGCAGGGATGTCAAAAGCCACAGTAGGAGAGATGCTGGCTCGGTGCCCACAACAAAATATTTGTGATTTAAGAAATAATTTTCAGGGTACAGTGGAAATGGACTTCCAAGGAAGGGAAGGAGGAGACAGGTCATATACGCATTAACAGAGGACCAAATGAACAGAAGTGACAGTGCCTTCAGGGTCCCAGACCCAGGACTTCTTGGTTCCTAATTAGGGTTACCAGGTTTAGGTGGAAAAACCAGAACACTCAGTTTAAATCTGAATTTCAGATAAATAATACATAGTTTTTTAGTATAAGTATGTCTCAAAAAACAATGGGGACATACCTATGTACTTATACTTATTTTAGGATAAGTCTGGGCTTATACTAAAAAAAATATATTCATTGTTCATCAGAAATTCAAATTTAACTCAACATCCTATATGTTCCCTGGCAACCACACCCTGGAGACATCTTGGTATTACCTGGGCCCACTCCTTGGAGAACCTGCCAAGAGTCCTCTCTCATTCACTCTCCACTGCATCCTCCACAGCAGGTACAAAAATGACTAAAGCATGTGGCCCATCCTCTTTCCCTTTCCCTAGTGCAAAAAAATCAAGAGGCCCATGACCTGACTGGGTGGCTCAGAAGGTTGCAGCATTGTGCCTTACACCAAAAGGTGGTGGGTTCGATCCCCAGTCAGGGCACATGGCTACATGGCAGGTTCAATCTCTGTTTGGGGTACACGTGAGAAGCAACCAATTGATATTCCTCCCTCGCATCAATGTTTTTCTTTCTCTCTCTCTCCCCTCTCCTACCCTTCCTGTCTCTCTAAAATCAACAAAAACATATCCTAGAGTGAGGATTAAAAAAAAAAGAATGACAGGTCCAAAGAAATCCTTTCCCCAGACAGAGGGAGACACTGCAGCTGAACTCAAACTTCTTGAGCAGAAGTGTGATCTTAACCTGGTCTCAGGGTTCCCTGTGGGTCTGAGGTCATGGGTCGGGGGGGGTTAGCCAGCTTAAAATTGCATACAAAATTTGTGAATGTGCATTTGTCCAGAGAGAGTAGGAGCAGAGGCAGAGACAGAGGGATAGCTGGGACAAAGACGGAGAGAGAGAGAGAGACACCGCTTTGCAAGGCACTGTTCTAGATGCTGCGAAGTGCTGTGCAGTGAATCAGACAAGGGCCCTGACCTCATGGCGCTCACATTCTCACGCAGTAAAGACTAATAAAGAAGTAAACAGGTGAAGGGATACTTATTTCAGACGGTGATTAAGTACTATAGAGAAACAGTGCTTGGTAATGGGGAAAAGGAGGCTAAAGGTCACTGTCTTACTAAGAACCTGCACAGTCCCATGTCCCCCCGGAGCACAGCATTTATAAGTCTGCCACTTGGGACCTTCTGTAATCTCACCGCAGCTCAACTACCCAGGTCCCTCCTTCGTTTCTCTGTAACACAAATTCCCCACCTACACCGTGTCCCTGTCCCTTCGTGTATGCTCAGGCTGTGTTCCAGTCTCGACTAATTCTCCCAGCTTAAATTCTACCACTCAGCATGACCCATCCAGCTCGTAACCTGCCTACTCCAGGAAGCCGCCCCTGCTTACTGCATCGCTTCATACTGTTCGCCTTCTCTGAATTCCTAAGCACCCAGGCTGTACCACGATATGCCTTACATATTTAACCACATTATTTTAAAATTCTTTCATTTGAGTAATTCTTATCCCACTGCCTCGGTAGTAAGCTCCTAGAGAATGGACACTACTCCAAACACCCTTTAGTAACCTCTACAACGCCTTGCATTGTACCGTGCCCAACAAATACTTGCTGAAATCATGAATGAAAAATATGCCACTTGCATCATAGTGCAGAACTGGGTCACTAACCTGTAAGTCTCTTTCAATTCCATTTCACTCAGGGAGCAATAAATATTCGATGACAGGATCTGATTTGAACTAAAAGCAGCATGGCTCCTTTGGGATGAACTATCAATACCAACGGACAAAGTTGCTGCCCTTCTGCCATAGATGTCTAGGACCTGGTAGAAATCTGATTTTTACCCAGAATAATCTCTTCAGAAAAAAAATTGAGCAAAACCTAAGTTGTGCTAAGCCTAAGCCAGAGGGGCTCTTAATGATTCCGTAGAAATCTCCAGAAGTTACAGGTTTAATCAGAATTCAGATATGTGGTGACAGAGGGAGAAATGACTTGGAGTGCTACAATGCAATATCCTGGTGATGTGTCATAGAGCTGTGCACTTGAAACCTATCTAATTTTATTAACCAATGTCACCCCAATAAATTTAATTAAAATTTTGTTAAACTCAGAATTCAGAAACAAAACCAAAAACACTATTTCCCAAACTCTGTTATTCCCACCCCCAACCCCACCCCACTTTTCCAACCTGGTGGGTCTGGAATGAAGTCCGAATGGTGCTTGTTTACATAACAAAGGTAAATTTATATCTGATTCCACGTGAAACCATTTCTATCACAGGCCAAAATGAAATTCGTTGGACAGCTTACACAACGAAAGGGATGTGGATTTGGGGAAAGTGTGAAAGCAGACCTCCTGGGAGCAGGCCGAGCCGAGCAGGCCGACTCACTCGCTCTGTCAGCAGAACAACCCATAGACACTCTCCAATAACGTGAGCTCTGTCGGGGAGCCAGCTCACGTGCAGCGCAGCTGCATCCGAGCCCGTGGATGAGTGAAAACATAGGTGATTATTTGCCCCCTGGTTGGATGGCTCAGTTGGAGCGTGGTCCTGTACACTAACAGGTTGTGGGTTCAATTCCCGGTCAGGGCACGTGCCTCGGTTGCAGGCTTGATCCCCAGTCTGGGCGCATCCAGGAGGAACCAATTAATGTTTCTCTCTGGCATCGATGTCTGTCTCTCTCTCCCCCTTCCCCAATAAAAACATACCCTCGGGTGAGGATTAAAAAAAACAAAACAAAACAACAACAAACCATAAGCAATATTTGCAGAAACAAGAGAATTTGCAGAAGAGGGTTCTCGGGGGGAAGGTTCTGAGGCCTCAGCGATTCCTCTATGTGCTGTGGACTCAGGTGCTCAGAGACCTTTCCGTTGAGTTTTTCTATTTTGCAAAATGTACTCGAAAGAAGAGTCAACGTCTGTGGTGAACATTTAACAGCAAGGCCTCTGAGCAAAATTACCTACGAGTGCAAAATAAACAAACCTCTGTCCACAGAAGTCCCTTCTCTGTCCTACGCCAGACGCAGCCTGGGTCTACTTCCGCCTGCCCATGGGGCTGACTTTCCTCCCTTGTACAGGTAGCACAAGTGGCAGCCAGCACCAGGAAACCTTCTCACCGCCTGACCTTGACCTGATGTTCCTTTGCTTTCCTCCCACCTCTCCAGTCATCCCTTAGCTGACCCCTCTTCTACCCAGGTGCAAGCCCTGCGTCCTCCGCACAACTCTGGCCTCACTCTCCCCCCTCATTTAGGAACAAACTCTCTGTGGCTTCACTATCGCCTCTCATCCATGACTCTCCAATCTGTATTCTTCGCTTGGTTTTTCACCTGCACTCCAGCTCAGGTGTCCGCGAGCATCTCCGCGGGACATGTCAGCATCACAAACTCTACATGCCTCAGAAATCACGGTCTCTATTCTCATTACACTAACACCCTCGCTAGGTGTGACCACCCAAGCTCAACTGCCGAAAGCTACTCATTTGTTCATTCAACGATGACTTACATGTGCGTGTTATTTCCTATATCCTTCACAGTGAACCATAACCAAGAGTTTAACCCATGCTATTCCTGCTCAAAAAACTATCTTCTTTCCTCTCCGCGTATCCCATGAGAGCTGACTCAATTTTAGTCCTAACTCGTCTCTCCCTTCTCTGATTGTCTGAGCATTTGTTAACCACATTCTCACTTGGGCACTTACAAAACAATGCCTTGGGCTCTTAATGGTGTCATGCAGACATATACATCTCAAAGTAGTCTATAAGCTTCTAGATGACAGAAACGGGGTTTGTAGATTGTTTAAAATAATCTGCCTACTGTAGCATAGAAGTGAATGAGCTGATTTTCATAAAATGCTTATTTTCAGGGCCCAGCACAAAATAAGAGCCTAAAACTATAGGCTTAAAAATAAGTAGATACGTGATAAACATTTGGCAAACTGAATTAAGACTGAACTATGGGAAATGCTCCCAAGACACCCACGGCCCCAGTTTGCCTCACCTGCCAGCTGCACAGAAAAGCTCGGGGGCCAGGCCACTGCGGGGCCAGGCATCCTGGCAACATGGGTGCATGTGGGCCTTCACTGGTAGACACATGTTCGGGTCTTCACGGGTCAAGCAAAAATAATTCATACGGACCTGAATTGTTTGCCGAGTGAAAATGGAATGTGGAATTGCATGAGCTACTATTTCCTTTCTTCTCCCCACCACCTTTAATAATGTAAATGCTTGATTTAAGCTCTTCTCCATTCTGTAACCGGGTGCCTGCCTGGTGGTAGGAGTGAGAATTCTCTGAGAAGCAGACCTGCACTCCTGGGCCAGCACAGCGGAAGAACCACACAGACTACAGCTGAATTTGACAGTGAGGAAGGAAGCTGAGGCCCAGGGAGGAAGTGACTTGCTGAAGGCTGCATGTCAACTGGCCCAAGTTAAACTGAGGGCCTCCCTCACTTTCCTCCCCTCCCTTCCCTCTGGGCCCCCACCAGCCCCAGTTGCCTTCTCCTGCAGCTTCATAAACATCTCACATCCTCAGCTAAATGCTTTGTTATTACATCCCCTGGCAGCCATAACCCCACAAAGCGGGGCTGACCTCCTCCACCCTTTGCAAGGACAGAGAGCTGAGAGACTGCTGTGCTCTTTTTAATCTCAAAACGGAAGTTAATTGTTGGGGTCAGGCCAAAAATACAAGTGCCATCCCAGCAGCCCTCTCCACAAAAACCCAGCATGGAGCGCTGGCTGACCTCGGATGGGCTGAGCGGCGGGGATGTTTTTCCCCTTCGTTGGTCACTGACCCTCAAGAACAGGAAATCAATCAAGGGTCACAGGGCTTTGGGTGTTTACGTTTGCTTACATTTTATTTCAGAGTGGAAAAAAATCTAATCTGTCCTCCCTTTTTTTATTACTAGGGATTCAAATTTATTCAATACAAAAAAAAAAGAAGAAGAAATAAATAGGCAAAGCCCAGAGGATTGTTAGGGCAGTGAAACTATTCCATATGACACTGCAACGATGGACACATGTCATTAGAATGCACAACACCAAGAGTGACCCCTAAGGTAAACCCTGGACTCAGGCGACTGTGATGTGTCAGTGTAGGTTTGTCAGTGGTAACACAAGTCCCACACTGCAGGGGGAGGCTGTGCAACAGTGGTAGGGGGAGGGGAGACACAGCACACAAGGTATACAGGGAATCTCTGTACCTTCCACTCGATTTTCCTGTGAACCTAAAACTGCTCTAAAAAATAAAATTTTTAAAAAAACACAGATTTGTGACTAGCTCATGAGGAAAGTCTGATATGAAAGGAAGACAGAGGGGAAATATAAACTCTGGGTGGAGGGTGAAGCGAAACGATACCGGAAAGGCAGGGAGCAAGGTCCACTATTATTAGAGAGGAGAAAAACTGCAGTTATAATCCCAGGTGGAGAGCCAGGGAGGGGTTAATGCAGACAGACAGACTGACAGGCACGTGCGCACACACACGTTGTAAAAGAAACCTAAAAATAGCCGCGTAGAGAGATATTGTGGGGAATCACTGTAAAGTTCGGTTTATATTTTGTTCTTTTCAATTCAACAGTGCTTTAAAATCTTCTAAAATAGCCATAAGTGGCTATTGAGCATTTGAAATGTGGTAAGTGTGATGGAGAATGAATGTTTAATTTGACATAATTTTAACTAAACTTAAGTTTAAAATGAAAGCAATATAACCCTGGTTGACGAGGCTCAGTGGATTGAGCGCCAGGCTGTGAAGCAAAGGGTTGCTGGTTCGATTTGCAGTCAGGACACATGCCTGCATTGCAGGTCAGGTCCCCAGTAGGGGGCGCATGAGAGGCAATCACACACTGATGTTTCTCTCCCTCTCTTTCTCCCTCCCTTCCCCTTTCTCTAAAAATAAATAAAATCTTTTTTAAAAAATGAAAGCAACATAAAGCCTTTCCCTATTAAACATAATTTTACTTGATAGGATTATTTTCACTTTGCTTCGAAGTCAAATAGAGTCTTTTAAAAATGATAAATCTGTTATATTAATTCAGGTATACATATTTTTAAAATCCGATTTTTTCAATATTTGATTTTGTTACGGAAAAAATTTTACGTGTTTTGGAACATCCCAGACATAGGAATCCACATTTTCCATTGTAAATTTTACAAACTCTAAATACAGATCAAGAATTTTTATTGAATATTTAGCACCCAAGTTCGGATGTGTTTAACACCCAAGTTCGGATGTGCGGGGGAAAATACCCACCAGATTTTGAAGACTTGGTATATATTTTTTTAAAGGTAAAATTGCTTGCTGAAAATTTTTTACATTGATCAGATGTTGAGCAATTTTGGATATACGAGATAAAATATATTTTTAAATTTAATGTCACCCAGTTTTCTTTACTTTTTTAAATGTGGCTGCTGGAAATTTTTTAATTAGGTACGTGGCCCACATCATGTCTCTCTGTTGGAGGCCAGGCAATGCCACTTGGAAAGAGCTCCGATGGAAACCAGCGTCACCATGTGCCCCAAATCTCGCTAGAGCTCAAAGCCAAGGAGTCAGGTAAATTCTAGCTAATCTGCCACGTTGATTCCTGGAATAAGATGAGCCAGGAGAGGCAGGGACCTTCCTCGGATCAAAAAGGGATCCGAGAGGAAGCGACCGTGTTCTGAACTCGCCGAAAAGGCTTCTCTGGGCTTCCGGCGGGGAGCAGCCATGGCGCAGCAAGTCCAAGTGGCAGCCTCACCTGCGCCACCTTTCAGAGGACGCGCCAAAGGCCGGCAGGCACCGGCACAGTAGGAGGAGGAAAGGAAAGAGACGTCGAGAAGCAAAAGGAACAAGGCAACTCAGAGCCGCAGAAGGGGGGAGAGCAATCTGCCTTCCGTGACCGAGAGCAAACGGGCTCGCGAGGCCATGTGCTCGTCACGGAAACCCATCCTGGGGCTCGCCAACCGCACAGAAACATCGATCCAACCCCTTTACGCAGTGTTCTCTGCGGGATGAAAACGCAATCCAATTGATTAAGAGGTTTTGCTCAAAAATGTTCTTAAAGGTAAAATTTGTAATCATGAAAATTCTTGTCTTCACCTGCCACAGAGAAAATCACTCTCTACTTTGGGAAAGTAGAAAGTATCGTCCCCCATAGAAGAGAGAATATCTTCTACTTCTCAGCCCAGTAGTTGCTACAGGTTCGTGGATGGGGGTGGGTTTTATTTTGTTTGTTTGTTTTTCAGTTAATCATAAACTATATCATCTCTTGAAGGTTACCCCAAAATCCAGATGACGCTGAGCAGGAGACTCATCATATAAATTTAGATTCTAAGTCAATAATAAACACTACAGAAATTTAGAAGCTTCTAGAAAGTAAGTACCAATCTGAATAGCCTTCCTAGTACTGGACACACAAACAGACCCAATTTTATGCTTTGTACATCTTTTTTAGTAATAATGATAATGAATATGAATTACTGTCTTTCTAACCCTCCCCCACAAAACTTTCACTTTTTAAATGGGCGGTATCGGATTTCTAGCAGAAAGAAATTACATTCTAAGGCTATCCAATACAGTGGCCCTTGAAATGCGGCTTGTCCACATACAGACTATAAAACTTACATTGGATTTCAAAGATCTAGTTACCAAAGAATTAAAAATGTAAAATACCTTATTAAATAATTTTTTAAATATTGATTACATGAAATAAAAATTTTACTACATTAGGTTAAACCCTTTTATTAAAGTTAACTTCGCCTGTTTCTTTTTATTTTTTAATCTCTGGCTCACACTCGTGGCTGATAGAGCTGTTGTGCAGGGACCAGTTCAGCTTCCTAAAGCAGAGGCCAAATGGTCCACATTCACTCCTGCAGCTATGACGTCACTGGCATCCTGGGGCAGGACCGCCAAAGTGCTGCGGATAACTCCCACCCCCTGGCCCTCCAGCCCCCTCACCCCCACCGATGCAATGACTAGGACCATCAGGACAGCTAGTCTGTTGACGGAAACCGCCACACATTGGCCCGGAATGATGAATAGTTTCTAGAACACTGTTCTAGAAATGTCTGAAATGGTACCTCCCTACCTGATACGTTAGATCAACGGTACAGGTTTTTTTTGTTTTGTTTTGTTTTTACAGCACAGAGAATCTTGGGGTGTACTTTTCACACAGTCAAGATATACCATGAGTATGGCATTTTACGGCACATAAAGTCAGACCAGGTGTGAAGCCGCAGAGCGTCTTCCAGGGGCCCCCTGGTGGCCTTTTTCCCAAGCCCTGGAGGCTGTGACACTGACTACCACTGAGCTGCCTCCTTTGCTGCCACAGGGAAGCAGGGCCTTTCCGATCTGGTCTTAGATCTGTTCCTGGGCTTCGGGTCAGGACTTACCTCCGTCTACAAGCCGCCCCACCCCTGGGGCTCCAACCCTGGGGACTGCTGCACAACTCGCTCACTCAGCTGCGGAGTTACAGGCACCTCCGCTGACATCTCCGTCCCCTGCGCTGCCCTCCCCATGTCCCCGCCACCTGCTCTTGCCCTAACTTTCAAAATAAAGGATGTGGTCTTGTTGCCGTTGTCATTTTACTTCAATGAATCACACACTTATTGGAGTAAATCCAAGCAAAAGAAACCCTTGAAAAAATCACTCGTAATCCCAACACCTGGAGATTAACACCACACTTAACATTTTGGCCTGTTTCCCCACAGCCCTCTTCCTTGCACACATTTCCTTATGGCATTCTAATTGGAAAGATCATCTACGTATAATTTTGCATCCTGCTTTTTTTCAGTCACCAATCGATATGTAAACATGCCTTCATGTCTTTAAAAATTCTGTACCAACATCTCGTGTAATGGTTACAGCATCATCTACAACGTGACGGAACCAGAATTTATTTAACTCTGATCCCCCTGTTTGAGTATTAGGATCATTAGCAGCTTTTAGTGATGAACAATTGGAACATAAAACTTTTATGCATATTTGAGTGTTTCCTTAGGGTAGAGGCCCTTCAAAGAAATTACTTAGTCCAAGGGTATGAACATTCTAAGACTTCTGATAAATGTAACCAAATTCATTTCAAGTCAGCCTATACCGCAGGGGTCCCCAATCTTTGGGCTGCAGACCCGCACCAGTCCAGGCCTGTGGGAACCGAGGCCGCACAGCCGGAGGTGAGCTTGAATGGGACGTGCTTGAATCCATCCCGAAACTGTCCTCCCCAACCCAGTCTGTGGAAAAACTGTCTTCCACGAAACCGGTCCCTGGTGCCAAATAGATTGGGGACCGCTGCTGTATCAGTTTAATCTCCCACCGACACACCAGCAATGAATGAGTGTTCTCTAATTTTGTTAGGCAAAAAGAAAGGCATGTTATTAACATACAAATTTGCATCTCAGATGAGTTGGTGAGAGGGAACACTTTTCATGTTTATCAGAAATGCAGAGTTCCCTTGTGTAACCTCTTCACATCTTTCATGCATTTATTTCTTGGGCTCTGAACCTCAGAGCATACCCGCGGACCACGTCAGTTCCTTTTTGTCTATCACGTTCGTTGCAAGCACCTTCCCAGTTCTTTTGCCATTTAATTTTTTTTTTTATTAATGTGTGGCCTGCACAGCTTTTAACCTGGATGTAGACAAACCTACAGTGTTTTCTTTCATGATTTCCTTTAAGCTTAGAAAATCTTCTCCCCATCAGGGCATCAGATAAATATTTACCTATTTTTTTCTACTCGAACAGTTTTGCCATTGACTCTTCCTACTGGCAAGGCATTGCTATCCGGCTTCTCTCCCCACTTTCCTTCCTCTGAACGGTTTTATCCTGGCCCCTCGCCTCTCTCGTGTGCTGTCCTTGTTCTCAGCGGGGAGACCAAGGCGGTGCCTTCCGAATGGTCTTACATACTTCGGGAAGATGGGGGCTGCAGGCAGTTGGCTTGGCTTTGTTTTTACTTTCTTCCAACGAGTGCAGGGGGCACGAACACGATGCCCGGGCGCCTGCCTGCCCACCGCAGCCCTGCTCTCTCTGCATGGGGAGGACGGAGTAAAAAGCTCAGGACTCTCCTGACTCCTCCCAGGGGGGTCTGACAACAACCCACTACCACCCCACACTCCACACCTGCTTTCCCTTCCCTTTCCCATCTTCCCCTTTGTCTGCTCCCTTCCACCTAACCTCTGTAACGTCTCAGACTTGGGAGTGGATTAGTCCGGGATGCTGGGGAACCTCTCCATTTCCTCTCCCCCTCAATGCACACCCTTCCTCCAGCCCTCGGGGACTTCCGGCTGGGAGTGTGTGCTTGGCAGGCATCCCAGAGTCGCTGGAATCGCAGAGCCTCACAGCGGCCCCAGTCTGCTTCTCTCGCTCCCATCCCGTTTGACGCTGGCTGGTGACTGGACAGAGGGAAAAGCTCCCTCTTGTGCGCTTCTGTCTGCTCTTATTAGAAAAGCGAACAGCAGGCAGGCTTAAGGAACACTGCACACGGAGGACCTGGAAGGCTGAGCGGGTCCACGGCAGGCCTGAGGCCGGCAGAAAAGCACCATGTGTCTGGCGGAGAAAGCAAGACCCAAAAGACCAGGACCCATGTTGCTCCCAGGTGGGACCCAAGCCCTCCAAGGGGCCTGGCCCTTTCTTGGGGCTCAGTGAGCGTGTGCTAAGGGGCGAGTACGAGGACCCGTCTCCATCGGCAGCTTAGCGTGATCCTTGGAGAGTCTGGGGCTTTCTTTTGTTTTGGTAACCAGTCCAGGTTTTTTAATCCTTAGCTAGCCTCTGTCCCACAAACACACTCTTAGTACTACATCCTCAAGATCCTTCTCTGGGCCTCCTGGCTAAAATGATAAAAGTTTGATTAGATGATCTCACACATCCCTCCCAGCTATAAAATTCCACGACGAGATTAATCAGTTCAAGATGAATGCTTTTATTGATGGTTATAAATTCTGTTCTGTCTACACATGGGCTTAGAGTACATCTCATAATTTACATGGGATTGTACTTGACTGGAAACTAAAGTTCAAAAGGGAATTAGAACCATGAGCGGCTTTTCCTAGCCTTCTGTGTCCACTGCCACGCAGGCTCGGAAATCGTTCTCCCGCACGCATTCTACACCCACCAGGAAACTATTATTAACACGGCACCACGTCCCCTACACAACACATCAGAAGCCCTTATTTGACGATTCTGAATTTGGGAGAGGCTGTTCTCGGTTTCATGAAAAAACCAATCCCAAATGAAGATGTGCAGCCGGAAGCCCAATTGCCATGGAAACCAATATGATGGGGACCTCTTAATGCTGATACTCCAGAACATTCTAACTAGGGCTAATGGAAATAAGTCATATTAAAATAAAAACTGATAAGATTTCTCTCATGTGCCTTTGGAGTTTGGTGGCGAGTGTTCAGGGAGGGCCACCTCATTTGAATATTTGCCTAGTTAGGGAGGAAAAGCTGCAAGCAATCATGCTATGCAACTCAAAGCCAAATATAAATGTCTCTGGTATGACCCAGTGTTTTGGGTTAGTCACCTCCCACGGCTGTCCCAGTCGCACAGACAAAGCAGGACTGACTAGGCTGTTTCTCTTCTCTGTGCGTCGTCTGCTCTCTCATCAAGGCTTGGCTCTGCCCCATAAAAGAGAGTGCAGATGGCACGGACTATTTTGAGGGCCTGGGGTGTGAGATGACACAAGGGAATAAGGATTTTATCAACCCAAGAGCGGGGAAAGAGGATGGTCATGCCAAGTGCCGGGCCAGGTTTTGTACCTAGAGGATGTGATGGTGTCTGATCCTGCTGCACGGTGTATCAAAGTGACCCAGGACAAAAAGAAGAGTCCCAATGTACGCCAGTTTTCCCCCTACTTCAGCCTCTTCCCCCCACATAAAGCCTTTTGTGTTCTCCTTTCGAGATACACAGCACTCCTCCCTGTCTCGGACATCCCACCTTCCTCCTTGTCTCCAGGATTCTGCTCAAGCTGCTAGGTCAATCTAGAAAGGCCTTGTTTCCCACGTCTGCCTGGGAAGTCCTACCATTCCTCAAGGTTCCGTTGAGACCTTCCTCCCCTAAAACTCTCACCAGACTACCCTACCCTCAGTAAGATGACCTCGCCTCCTCCCCATTTTTTATGGCGTTTGATTTGCCCCAGGATGCCCTTCGTTGAAGCGCTTTATATATGAATATAGACCTTACGTTTTAAGCGATGGAAGACAGAGGCAGCATCATATTCATATTTTAACCTCGGCAAAGCATATCGCAAGCTTTATATACAACTACAGGCCAGCAAGAGGCAGGCTATGGCAGGGGACAGCCGCCGTCCCTTGGTGCCATCTGGACCAGACATCTTTTAGGACCGCTTCTCCTGAGGAGACCAACGCCCCGCGCCCTAGGGCAGGAGTTATCCAACTGTGGCAAGCACATAGAAGTATCACCTGAGTTTGCTAAAACGCAGATTCTCAGGCCCTGCTCATGATTTTGATTCCGTCCTTTGAACTGGCAGAACCAGAAGCTGCTGTTTTGCAAGTCCACTCAGGTAATTCTGCTGCTGGTGGTCCCAGGACCACAATTTGGAAATTCTGCCCGGGGGGATAGACTGTTCATGTGATAGTGACAATGAAGACATCAGGGGAGCTGGACTAGGTGATGCCGACTTTTCAAACGGGAGAAGTAGTGCTTTTCAGTGGAGAACTCACGGAGGTGCATATAAGCCTCCACATCTGTTTGACAAGCAGAGGTACAAGTCAAAGCGATCCAGACCTTCCAAACACTGAGCTCCCAGAAGCATCTGTGTGGCAGACGCTTCCCTGACAAAACACCCACCCCAGTAGGCCAGGGACGTTCTAACACCCCCAGTCCGGCTCCGGATGTCTGTGCCGAGATGCACAGGGTCCCCTTGAGAAGCACCAGCCCAAGGTGGGCGGGGCGCTACAGAGGACTGTCACTTGGAGAAAGGTTTCCAGGGTTAATATGGAAAAGGGAGAAAATTCTTCCTCAGAACAGAGCTCTCCCTGCTGAGAGCCAGTAAATTCTACCTTCAATTTTCGAAGTCGGCTCCATCATGCTTCAAGCTAACCCTGCACCCAACCCCTCCACTCTCACACTCTTTAAGTTCTTCTAATGAAAGCAATGTTTTTCATGCCTACTATGTGCCAGATATCACACCGGACACTGGGATGGAAAGATGAATGAGACATGTCCCTTGTCCTAGGGTAGCCAAGCAATTGCAGCAAACAATTATTAACACAAAATAAAAAGTGTGCTGATTGTGATGTACACTGGAGGGGCACCCAAACCCCCTTGCGGAGAGGGGGACGAAAGATTGATTCTGAATCTCAGAATTGATAAGACTCCTCTAAGATTACCATGTGCTAATCAATACACTCTCCCTCCATCTGCTCCAACTTACAGACGAACTTTCCAACTAATGGAAGCAACGTCATCTATTCCCCCTGGTTATACGAGAGGGCAGCTCACAGCTGTGCTCAGATCGCTTCTTGAGCTTTCTCAACCAGGCGGTGATATCTCCATTACCAGCCTCGCTCCTCAGCAAGGGGTCTGACTGGTGGACCCCTCGGGGCCTTGGAACAGGGCCTCTGATGGGCATGGGCATGCCTGCTGTTACAGGCAGGACGGCTGGGGGCCCGGGAACGTCACTGAGTTAGGGAACGTCACTGAGTTAGGGAGAGCTTTCTGACAGGAGAGAGAAGAATGGAGGTTACAGGAGGTGGAAGGAAGAAGCCGGTTCCCTAAGTTCACATGAGTTCATTAGGACTTAATTCATACCTACACTGTTTTTCAGCTAAGACTTAGCTTGTAAGGGAAAAGCAATGCTGACTGGGTCATGTGGCTGAGTATCTGAAGCACCAGCTGGCCAGCCATGGGAGAGCCGCCTGACGGTGAGGGCCAGGCCTCTCTGAGCCTCCCCGCAAGCACGCCAGCTCTCCACTCTGCAGGTGGGGTCACTGAGGGGGCCCTTCCAGTCTCCAGGGAGCAGGCCTGCCTTCTGTCTCTAAATGGGGGTGCTACAGAGGAGATACCATGTCTCCTACAAAAAGAAAACAGAGAGATGTCTGGTACTGGGTGCGGAAACCTTTTACTAAGCCAGTGTTTATTTTTATGGGGCGTCAGCAATTTTTTAAGGTTATACGCACTGAGTCACTACAATCATTGATTGCATTAATGGATTACCTCTGGAGAAGGAATCTAATTACATTTTTGTACAAATTGCAAAATGCAAATTAATTTCAAATTTTCTTGGCAGCCCTTTTGTTCTTTTTATGAGCTCAGGGACAGAGCTGTGGGTCAGGAGAGCCAATCCTCGAAAAGGATCTGGAACCCAGACGAGGCTTTGTCTGTTCACTTGGCCAATAATACACTGAGCACCTTGCCCTGGCTGCAGGCGCCAGCTCTGTTCTAGGTGCTGGGGACGCAGATACAAACAAGACAATGTCTCATTCCTCTTGGAGTTTCCCAAAGAACAGTATTAACCACTCCAAGAACCATAAAATCCCAAATGTTCCTGAATCCATTTAATTAGCTACTGAGCGTCATTTTTCTGAACACCAGTTAGGGCTCGGTGCCTCTGATCCAAGAGCTGTCAACCTCTTTAGCCCTGACAGGGAAACATAAAAGAGGCAGCAAAGGATGAAGCAGGGGGGATGGGGAAGGGAGACAAGTTGAGGAGAACTGGCCAAGAGGCACACATTCCGAAGGTGGATTAATTTATTTGAAGTGAGGAAAAGTAAGGTAATTGAACAGTAAAGCCAAAGCAAATGAAGAGAGAACTAGAAAAAGGAGAAACACAATGGCTAATAAATAACCATTTCTTCAAATTCAACCTTTCTCCTACTTGAGTGAAAAAAGAATTTTCAATGTAGATAGAATTAGGTAAGACTGAACGGGCTTAACTTTTCTGGAGAGCAATTTGGCATTATACATCACGAGCCAAAAAACAAAAACAAAAACATGTCTTTTGAGCCAACAATTCCTGTTCTAGGAATCTATCTGAAACAAATTATCAAAACTATGGTCAAAGGTTTATGCACAAGGATTATCATCACAACATTATCATAATAGCCCCTAAATAACACAATGTAAATATTTAACTTTAGAGGAAACATTAAGTAAATTATATATATCTACATGGTAGAATATTATGATACCATGAAAATTATGTTTATGAAAGTTTTGATGACAAGGAGAAATGCTTTTGATTATAACTAAAATTTGGGATACAGGATTATATATAAAGTATGATTTATACCATGGAAAGAAATTCAAAAGGACATTAGCCACAACAGTAATTCGACTCTTGGCGGTGGAATTTTAGATGATGTTTTTCTGCACTTTTATAGTTTTCTGCCAAATTTTTCTATAATAATGTTTTATTTTGGTAATCAAAAGAAATGAAATAAGCTGATTTTTAAAAAGATGAAATGGGAGGAGGAGAAAACATTAATCTAATGAGGAGGAAAAAGGAACTGGGATTGGGCTGGGTGTTTAGACTCAAGGTTTACACCAGAGACTTAAAGGATTCCTATGGCAGGCAAATGCTCGCTGTCTAGGACAGCACTTGGTGACAATGTCTGTCTCAGATTTCCTCCTGGCTTTCAAGATTAACCAGGTTTCATGTTAGGTTTCAACCTCCCTGACAACTCTAAACTAAGCTTGCCTGAGTCTATGAGACGTGAAGTCTCAGTTGGTTCCCACCACTTTTGGCCTCTACACTGAATCCTAGCTGACCCTAGAAACTTTATACAGTGCCCCATGGCAAAATGTTTCCAAAGAAATAGTATTTTTCAAAAATTATTTTTAAAAATCCTCAGTAGTATAATCTAATCCCCATTCCCCTCCCCCCACCCAAAAAACCCATAATACTGGCTATAATCAATTGACTCTTAAGTTTAGATGCTCTCTCTAGAGATTCCAGCCACTGAAGGAGATGAATTAGACAGTCTTGGAAAGCTCCTAAAAGGGTGCCCAGCCTGCTCGGCGTTTCCCCTGTGCACAGTAAACTATAAATACTTAATGATCGGGCCGACGATGATGACTGAGTCGATCAATAGTGAGCACTGAGACTGCGTTCCATTTCCAGGCACCGCCGGCGTGGTTGCGAGGGGATGGAGGAAAACCAGCACACATTGAGGACGCACTGCATTCGCCCGCTGGTCATCGCTGGCTGGTGGCAGCTCAGGGTCCCCAGAGCGAGAGCTAAGGTTGCTATGAGACTGTGGGAGCTTCTGACAGCCCATGCAGAGAGTGCCAGCCACTTCCTCCCCGGTGTCCTTTGGCCATGCAATCTTAATGAGCTCGACCTCAGGAAAGGAAAGAGGAGCCTGGGATCGTGCTGAATTATTCACCACTCCAGCCCAGGAAGGCAGAAGAACCCCTCTTCTGAGATTAAGTAAGAGCTACTCTCTCCCGCCCCATCATGATCCCGAGGTAAGAACCCAGTTTAAAAATTAAAGGAGAGAAGAAAGTTTACTGTCTTCTTAAATCTGAGTTCATGAGGAATTAGTGAGTTTGTAACTCATGTTGCAACGGACAACTCTATGCTCAAAACATTTTTTGAAGACTCTGGTATATTTAAGTTTATTTAAATAAATATAACACACCCTTGGCTGGGTAGTTCAGTTGGTTAGAGCATGGTCCTGATACACCAAGGTGGTGGGTTCAATCCCCAGTCAAGATACATACAAGAATCAACAAAAAAATACATATATTAGGTGGAACAACAAATCAGTGTTTCTCTCTCTCCCGCCCCAAATCAATAAATAAAAATTTAAAAATAGTAAGAAAATATAACATGTATTTGAAAACTAATTTTCGTAGATTAATGGTCACGATTAAAGTAGTCTTGTTTAATAACAGAATGAAAATAGTTGTTAGCCTTGAGACTGGAAGGCCAAGGAGATATGTGATTCAGGCACTCATTCGATGCTGAATTGAACCGGCTTTTGAATGTAATGAATACATCTTATTTCTGTGTAAAGAAAAGAAAATGTATACCCAACAAAATAATAGCAATTCTTTCTATGCTTCAAGGAAAGTGTACTTTCCCGTATTCCGTGCCCGCAGTTCGTGCGGATTGTTCTCAGGGACAAAGACGGCCACCGTGCTCCTCTAGTGAGTGCTTTAGAAACTAGCTCCTTCGACCTTGTCCCCGTGCTTCAGAATCTCAGTCCTCTCCTGAGGCACCGGCACGAGCACACCCCCGTGCAGGTGGCCTCACCTCCAGATTTCATCCTGAGGTGTCACAAGCCCGTAACGTTCTCACTATGCAGCCCTACCATGAGTTATTTAACCTCTGTAAGCCTCAGTTTCCTCATTGGTAAGACAGATACAGTAATAATATGCTCTTCATAGGCTAGTGAAGGCATAAGTGAAATAATGCACCTTGGGGATACAGTACAGCCGCCGGCCCATGTTAGACATTCAGTGGTAATTATTATCACACGCAAATGCAAACTCCGTGAGGGCAGGAATGGCTGTCTCCTTCATCTAGTCCCAAGAACAGTTCCTGGTAAAGGGTAGGAACTCAATAAATTTAATAAATGAAGTACTGTAGGCCCATTTCACATGGCACTACTCCTGCCCCGTTATCCTGGGCTGAGGCAGTCTTTTCCTCCTCGGGGCGCTGCTGATAAGACGCTGTTCGAGCGTGTCCTTCAGCCTTGGCCCCTGCCACCTTGAGTCGTTGCCACTGCTCTGTGCCCTCTAGTAGCCTGCAGGTCCCCTGAAAGGCCTCTCTTTTGCTGCCTAGTTCAGATGCTGTGTACGACACAGGCCCTGGGTAAACACCGGGAATGAAGGTCCTGCCAGGTCATTCCAAGAGTGGCCAAAGACAGCTCCGTATTAACCAGAGCAGCGAAGAACGGTAAACCAGGATCCCAACCCCTCTTCTCCAATTTAATGAGGAAATGGGGCCAAGTGAGTGATTTTTTTAATTGCACATTTCTGTCGCTCTGCCAAGCTAAACAACTGGATTTCAAACCTTAACCAGAAGCCAGAGGCCCCTGCTCCTTTTGAGAGTGAAGATGTGGAGAAGACATTTTTACTTCCAGGGAACGAAAAGATCCTTTGGGGTAGGTAGGCCCTGATGGCAACATGGGATGGGGGAAGGGCCTCAGAACGGCAATGCTCCTGACGCACTGCTCGTGTGACACTCAGACAAAGCCAGGTTGGAGCGGGAGGGGTGGGGGCGGGGTGCTGGTTCCCTGTGGCATTGCTCCCCCACTCGCTGCCTGAAGGAACCTGCCCTTCCTTCTCCTCCACCCCACCCCCACCCCCAGGAGGATGTGCCCAGGAGCTTGGGGAGGAGGTAGCTCTTGTACAATTCCTTTTCTCGGTTTCCCTGGCAACTGTGCAGCATCTAGAAGCTCCAGGGGTGAGGTGGTGGGGTGTGGAATATGAATGCTGATGTAGGTCCCATGTGGTGTCACCCCACACCCATGTTTAGCAGACTCTCAGCCTCAGGTCACACACACACACATCCTCTGACTGCTCATTTCTAATTTGGTGCCAGGTAACCAAGCCGAGAGCCTCGGGGAACTGTTACATAATTAGTCTCCTTTTGCCAACTCGAACAGGGAGGTGGGGCCTGAGACAGAATGGTAAGTCTCACCAAGGATGCTGGAAGTTGCTTGGCTGGGTTTTGGATTTCAGATAAGCTCGCACAGGTCACCTCATGGGGCATTAATTAATTCTGTATCAGCAGCTGGTGAGGGGTTGAGAACAAGGGACGGGGGCTTTCGCCCTGCTGAAAGCGTCTGATTAGGGGGATCCAGCCGAAGGCCGACAGACATGGGAAGAGGGGATGTGGCGAGACCATTCAGAGGCACACTGGCCTAGAAAGTTGAAAGATACGGTCTCCGGCTTTGAAATGAGCTCCATTCTGGAGCCTCATTTGTAAGTCAGTTATTTAGAATTCAGAACCCATTCCCAGAGAAGTCGTGTCTGTTACAAATGGTGATTGGGTTTCCAGGCTAGTCCACAAAAGCCTATTTAACTCATAATGTGGATAAAATACTATACATTTGCAATGAAAAGCAACAGAAAAAAAATCCTGTTGTGATGCCAGTAATTAAATGAAAAAAGAAAAACAGAGAAGTGGAAAATAAATAGCCTTCTTTCATTTCTTTTGAATAGCAGAGCTCTTGGATAGAGGGCGTGGCTGCCCAGTTGCTCCTGGGGCGGGGCGGGGCAGGGAATCTTCATTTACTTTCGATAATGGGATGGAGGGTGAGTAGCTGATGGTGGGGAGTGCAGGGGTGGAGAAAGAAGTAGAGCCATCCTTAGGGACAATGAAAAAAAAACAGCATATTTGGGAAAAGAGGCAGAGAGGGGAGAGATGAAAGTGAACAGGATTATCTCACAAGGCAAAGGTGGGGCTCCCTGGAGTGAGGAGAGAGCGTGCATCTTGCTGTCACAAAAGCCTCTGTCTCTCGCTGGCTGTAGCTTTGGGTGAGCTGCTCATCTCTGAGTCTCAGTCACCTCACTGGCAACCTCAAAGGGTCGCTTCAGTCAAATGCCTGCGTGGTGGGCTCTGACGCACTGCCCAGGTACACCTCATGGAAGGACTGGAGGCCCCAGTTCTGGGACGTTCTGTCAGCCATCAGAGGTCAGAGCCTACAGGGACTGCTGTGACACACAGGGTCACAGGTCAAGATCACGCCTCTTCTGGGAGCCCACGTCCCAGAAGTAACCGGTGTGGGAGGATGAGCCCGGTCAGCTGGGCCCCATTAGGAAACTCTGTATAAATGTTCATAATCGGCAGTTTATGATTTGGAAATAGAATCTATTACAAAAATGTTGAGGAGTATTTGTTCGGAACTACTCTTTCCAATACGGTAGCCACTGGTCACATGCAAGGATTTAAATTTAAATTAAACTAGACATTCAGTTTCTTGGTTGCACTAGTCATATATCAGGAGCTCAACAGTCATACGTAGCTCGTGGCTTTCATGTTGGGAAATGCAGATTTATATATTATTTCCTTTATTATAGAAAGTTCCATTGGATGGAGCTGGTTGAAATGTTTAGTTGTAAAGAATCTAAGAATGTTTGCACCGTATATTCTATACCAGCCTTCCATGAGAGGCTCCTTAGATACATATGAAGCAAGGCAAGTAATGCTATTACTGGCTAATGCTTGGCTCTACCTCTCCCCCACTCCGCTACCCCCCCCAACACACACACACTGAATTCCAGTTCTGCATGGGCAAGGCTTAGTTCCATGGAGGGGTCCTTTATGACCCAGCACCATGCACTCTTCTTGGCCCACAATGGCCTCCAAGCTCAAGCCAGGGTCAGCTCTCAGGGAAAGATAAAGAAGGCGCAGATGGCAGCAAACTTCAGCCCGAAGCCTCTGTATGGCAGGGCGTCAGCTCCCAAAGCCATCTCAAGAGGCCCTCACCCTGTACCCCATGTACTCAGTCTGGCAACCCCACCATAGACACAGTAGCCAGGGAAATGTCCTGAAACCTGATCAACTCACGCAGCGACAGGGAAGTCTCGGATTCCTCCTTGCAGCCCACACTGCCAGTCATCACGGCCTGAGCCACAGCAGAGCTGATGGCCTCAGCGGTGCACTATGGTCTCTCCAGGCGTCCCTACTCACTCACCTTCCCTTCACTTTGGGTCTTGTTCTTGCCTTCTGCCCACGCCACGGACCTGGCATTTTGGGTCCTCCCTGCTTCTCCAGAACCCCTCCCTCGTCAGGATGTAAGGCCCATGGAACAGTTCCTAGGGGAGTCAGGCCAGACAGAGCTGCAGCCCCCCTCCCACCCAACTGATGGCTCACGAGTGTCAAGGCCAACCAATCTCCCTGCGACTCTTGGTCCTTCTTAGCTGGTAATACAGAGTGGCAGATTCCACGACCACAGCCAGACCCACCCTTTCCCCCCACCCTGGGCCCTGAGATGACAACAAGGAGTACTCCTTCCCCCAGAATGGGAATGTCACCTCCACAGCCTCTCCAACAGCATCTCCCACCCTGTTCCTGGGCCCGCCTTTCCCTACACCTCTGAAGCTCTTGCAGGATCCTCTTTCGGGATCTGTGTTTTCATTGTGGGAACAGAAGGGGATCTGATCCTAGGACATTTTGGAAATTGCAGCCTTCCTAGATCACAGGGCTGGGCTGCCACACTTAGGACGGAGCCGTTTCCATACCCCCCTCAACAATTTCAATACAAATAAACTCAGAGTGTGTTTATGCTCAAAGCTCTGAAAATGTTACTTTTTAGATTCTTAGTATGCAAATCTTCCTTTAGAGCTCATGTTATTGTCTAAACTGCAGTCTTATTGGACACGACTGATACATTAGAGGGCTGCTTCTGGGGCTGCGATCCCACTGAGGATCCCGAACACATGATGTTCTGCTCTGAAATTCCTTTCACAATATACCACACTTTTGCCATTCAGCAAATAATACTCTCAGCCACGTTCTGAGAGTATTAACTCCCACACGTCAACATCTGATGGATGCCCCTCTCGCACGCACACCTGTCCGGACAGCAAACCCACAACAGACCCACCAACGCGTACAGCCAGGCACAAGGCAAACTCACCCTCACAGGCGGCGCAGAGTCACACAGAAACGTGCCGTAGTCTGCGAGCATCGTTTCTGAGCCTGTCCTCCAGATCCGGGGGCCTCAGTGTCTGGCACAGCTCTGTGTTCCAATAATAGCACCTAATACTGCTTGGTATCAACCTTTAGAGTTACTGACTGATTTAGCATGAATCATTTCATTTCATTTAAATTTTATAATAGCTCTCGAGGCAGGTATTATGTTACCTCCGTTGTACTGATGATATACTGGGCTCAAAACACTTAGTTTGCCCAGGATCATATACCTAGAAAGCGACAGAGCTGGAACTCAACCCAACATTCCCTGGCTTCATGGAGCCCGAAGATATTTCTGAATGAGGGAGGGCGTTGAAGACATGAGAGTGATTTGAGGCTAGATATTTGGAGGATTTAGTAGGATGGTCATGGATAACACATAAAATGCAAAAAAAAAAAAAAAAAAAAGGTACATCTTTTCCCTTCCATGCTGTTTCACCCAATTAACAAAAAGAAATATAGAAAGAAAGTAAATTACCACTATAACCAAATAGAAACAGACTAGTGACACAAGTAACTGAAGAATCCTGCTTCGGCGTGCGAGGCTGTGCTAAATGCAGTAACATGCCCCCCGCTGACTCCCATCAGAAGCCTGTCGGGGCTCTCTCCCCCTCTGAGCCTTCTCTGACCACCAAGGCCCTCCAGACCAAGAGCTCTCAAACTTGAACGTGTTAAGAATCACACAGACTCCTGGGCCGCACCTCAAGAGATTCTGACTAGGTAGGGTTGGGCTGCGCCTGAGCATTTGCATTTCTGACAAGTTCCCAGGTGCCGCTGGTGCCACTGGCTCCTGGGTCCCCATGAGAAGCACCGGTCTAGATTCTGATGGGACCTTTACGACGTATGCAGAACAGACTGCTATTTCTGCGAAGCTGCTGTGGTTCCCAGATGCCTCTCCCCTGCCCTCCCCATGGTCCTACCGCCATTCTCACAGCAGCCTCGCCCCCCGCAGCCCAGGACCAATCCTGATCACAATTTTTTTTTTTTAAGATTTCATTTATTTTTTATTTTTAGAGAGGGGAAGGGAGGGGGAAAGAGAGGGAGAGAAACATCAATGTGTGGTTGCTTCTTGTGCGCCCCCCACTGGGGACCTGGCCCACAGCCCAGGCACGTGACCTGACTGGAGACTCAAACCTGTGACCCTTTGGTTGGCAGGCCGACGCTCAGTCCACTGAGCCACACCAGCCAGGGCTCCTGATCACAATTTGAAACTGCCCCTCCAACTTAAAAGATCTCCCATCTTGTTTCAGGCACAACTCTGGCCCATCTACCCCGGTTCTGATAGGGTTTCTCTCATAGCCACTGTTCTCTACTTCTTATTCTAACTCCCTAATACCCAAGATTTCTTGGAAGGCTGAGACCTTCCTGCCTTTGGCCAAGCCTCCTCCCTGCTGAATCCTGCAGTCCTAAAGCCCCAAAGGAGCACCTGCTGTGGTCACACCTGCTGATCCACAGCCCTGATGACAAGTGTCTGCTGCCCAGACATCTGTGTCTCACCCAACCCGGGTCCCCTATTGCTGAGCTGTCCCTGCCTGATGGAACACTCAGCTTCTGGCCTAGTGCCACCCGATCACCGCTGCGGCTTCCCTGAACAATGAGCTCTGACTGTCTTCCCTATCGGAAAGGCGGATCGCCTGCCACATTCAGCACCTGGAGCTGAAACAGATCCTCCTGGAGGAACACGAAGAGGCAGATCCTAGACCATCCCCACTTCTTCCTTGCTGTAAAAACCAGGCCAGGCCTCTGTGATACGGCAGCTTTGCCTTATATGTTGCTTCTGTTTCCCCTGCAATGATTCGTTGCTGGTTTAAGCGTGGAGGTCGGGACCTGTGACGTGTGCACATTGGCGGCACTGGCCTGCCCTCTCTGCGGAGTCAATAAAGGTTGGGCAACAGCAGTTTGATCGCTTGCCTGGTTGGCACCTGGAAACACGTCACCCATTTTGGAAAGCAGAGTACCTTTTAATACCCCTTCCAGCCCCTACCACAGGGCTCCTCCCAGAACAGGCAACCCATGAATATTGAATGAGTGAATGAACAAGTGGATGAAGGATGCCAGTAGGGCTGCGCCCAGCTCTCCTTTGTGGGGACCTTATCTGTATGCTCAGCATAAAGAAAACAATTTCCAATCTGCAGAAGCTGAGAGAATGCCTCTAGGCCACACTTCTAACTAATTCCCAGCCCAGAATTGGATGGGCACATTCAGATGAATAGTGGCTTGAAGACTGCAATTACACTGGCGTGGTGGTGGTTCTCAGATTTGTTTCAGCATAGGAATGCCTTGAAGGGAGAAGGTTGTACCCAATTCCACCCCACCTCTACTCCAGGCTTCTCCCGTCCCTACTCCTGAGACCCCGTCATTTCTGTCACGGACCCCTTGCCAGGCCGGTCATCTAAGTAGGTGGTCAGGACACGTGTGTGTGTGTGTGTGTGTGTGTGTGTTATAGTTTAAAGTATCTCCACACCACCTTTCATCACCTCCCTGTCGTTCCTTTGGGCTTTTACCTTCCTCTGAAAGATAAAAAAATGCTATCAGAGAAGGTAATCCAAGAAGACATTAACACCTTAGCTCAAACAAGCTCATCAAATTAGTAAGGCTGTCGTCTAGCAGAGCCCTGAGGGGATGGGAGAGAGAGCGCAGGTAGGTTTTGACAGAGGTAAGGAGTGTCTGGCCATGAGTTCCTGCTGCGAAAGCAGG
>PVJD01009900.1:0-58432 GCA_004026545.1 Mormoops blainvillei
GCCGTTCAGTAATATTAATGACAACAACTAGTTTTGGAGTAATGTGAGCTTAGCATGATCCCATTTATGTTCAAGTAAACAACAAATAAAACACCCTCTCCTCCTTGTGCATGGATATTTGTGTAAGTGTTACATGGCCACTCCTAGAGCTGCCATGACAAAATACCACTGGCCGGGTGGTTCAGACAAGGGAAATGTATTTTCTCACAGTTCTGGAGGCCAGAGTCTAAAGTGAAGATGCTGTCAGGGTTATTTCTGGTGAGCTCTCTCCGCCTGGCTTGTAGACCACTGCCTGCTAGCTGTGTCCTCACGTGGCCTCTTTCCTGTAAGGCCCCACCCTTATGGCCTCGCTTAATCTTTATTATCTCCTAATATAGTCACACTGGGGTTTAGGACTTTAACATTTGGATTTGGGAGAGGACATAATTGAGTCCATAACAATGAGTATAGAGGAAGTTGTGAAAGGTGACCGGGAACAGTCAGCAGCCTGAGGGACCGTGGGCCAGGTGAGAGTGTTGAAGAATTTTTTTCCTTTGAACGGTTCCATTGGTTGCAGTGAGTACATGTGACTTAGAAAAAAAAATGTTGACAAGGCGTTTAATATAGAAGATTTTAAGAGAGATAAGAAGCCACCTTAGCTCAGAATTCATTCCTGCACATATTTTCTCAGGCCACCACTAGCCTCTGGCTCTGAGCTCCGGGGTGGGGTGAGGTGGGGGAAGCAAGGATGTTCAGGCAAGCTCGGCATTTGGTGACAGGGTTAACAGAGCCAAGGAGAAAGCAAGTGGATATTACACCCCTCCCTGAATCAAGTCTGGGACATCCATGACAGAACCCCCGCCCCCGCCCTGGCAGGCAGTCAGAGTGTCTGAGATGGAAGTCACTGGAAGGAAGCCTTCGTGACCTCCAGCCATGAAGTCAGTGGAAGCCTTGGGTAACCCTGCCATGACTCCTCTTAGGAGATTCAGGGCTGGGCTACAGCTACGACTCCAGCTGGCACTTTCTGTGCTCCCCACCCAACCCTCCACGATTCCTTCCAGCTCCAGTGACTATCGCAGTTCTCTATCATAGTTGTCATTTAGAAAGGAAAGAGCATGTGTCTTTCACTTCTCCAGACCCTTCCAGCACCGTGGAGGTGCTTGCTTTGACTCAGCACCCTCAGACTACTACAGCTGGGGTTCTGAATTCCAACTCTGCCACTTACACACTCAGTGGCCCAGGGATAGCTGCTTGACCCTGTTTATCCCCAGCTGCTCTTTAGTGGAGATAGAAATTGCCACCTCATATGGGTGTGGTGGACATTCGGTGAAAAAACATAGACAATTTGCCTGTTTCTTCCTCTGTCAAAGGGACCTGCCCTGCTGACACACTCCATCAGCAGGAAAAACACTGTCACCTCCTAACAGAACCTGCTGTGTGCCAGACACCTTACACGGAACTCCACAAACACAGGATTCATTTCACAGCTGAAGAAAACTAAGAATCAGAGAACAGAGGTACTATGTCCCAGATCACACTGCTCAGGAAGAGTATAGCTGGGACTCAGGATCCAGCTCTCCCACCCCAAGGCCTGAGCTCTCTCACTCCACCTCCCACGTGATTAGTTTGTATGATCACCTCAGAGGCACAGACCCCGGGGTTAACATGAGGTATTGCTGTCTCCCTCTAACAGTTCATCCCTGGGCCCAGAGCACCCCAGGGCTGACATGAATTCACCAGATACCTGCTTTTATGCCTGTCACTGAGCCTGACAGGCCAGCTGCTTGTCTTGGTGGGTGAAGGCTGGCGTGAGCCTTGGCTTCTGTGTCCCAGGTGTGCACTGAGGATGCTCCGTCGTGAGGAGGACTAGAGGGCCCCACAGGCAAAGGCTGAGCCCCATCCACACTCTGGGTGATCCTAGACCAGTCGCCTCCCGGGCCCTGAGGGCACAGCTGTAAAATACAGATAGAATCCGTCATGGCTTGGAGTCCTTTCAGCTGTAAAGGTTTGTGATCCCACGGAGAAGTTGCCTTAGGCTTCCATGTCTGGGAGTAGAGGCCTCATAGAGAAGTCTTAAGCCTCGCGGTTTCTAGAAAGCTCATCACAAATCCCAGAGGTCACAACTCCCTGCCGGGATCCCCCTGTCAACGTAGAGAACATCCAAATCCATAGAAAATGTTTCTAAGAGTTTATTTGAGCCAAACTGACAACATATAGCAGGAGTTCATTAAGTACCGGTTAAATAGATGAGGAACTCCATCCACAGCCCAGGTATTTATTGTTGAGTCTATACTCATCTCAGTTCAACACTCACTCATTAAGAATTTATTAGGTGCCGTGACGGTGCTCAGTGTTAGCAACACATAAAGACCTATTCCCCGTCTTTGAGGAGCTTATAGGAGAATGGGCACCTTGTTGGGCCCTTTGAGGGCAAATATGAGAAAAAAGATGTAATTCCTCTCTCAAGAGGTTTACCGGTGTGGTAGGAGGGAAGGAAAAAGAAAAACATGCGAAAAGGAGCTTAGAAACAGAGACAACTGCAAGTCCAGTTATTTAGTACACAAATGAAACAGAGATTGTTAAACTATTTTCTTGGCCTCTGTTTAGGGAATAATTCATGTCCTTCTGTTAATTACACCGGATGGAGCTCATGTTACTTCTGCTTCCTCTATGCGCGGAGCCTGAGGAGCTCTTGCTGCCTGGGCGCACAGGCCGGCCGACGCGCCTCGCCGATCCCCTCTTGGCAGCACTGGGGATGGGCCCGTAGCCTCTAAAATGCCTTGCAGGGAGTCTCCCTGCCTCAGCCGAGGGCCTTTAGCCAGAAAGGCCGAAGAGGTGCTGAAGCTAACTACTTCACCTCCCCGAAAAGTAAATAAATAAATAAAAAGGAGAGTTTATTTAAATTATTTCAATGCACGGGGACCAAAAGAACCTGAATGAGACCACCCAGGCCGGGCCCAGTGGTCTTAGAGCGCGTCCTCAGTCCTTCGGATCCCCAAGTCCAAATTTCCGATTATCTTCCCTCCCCACATTAGGCCTTAAGTCCTAGATGCTGACCGGCCTCTGCAGCCTGGTGCAGTCGGCCTACCCCGCGGCAGGGAAGAACAGTATAAAGCAAGGCCCCTGAGGCCAGAGATGATGACTCCAGAAGAGGACTGGGTCAGGCGGAGTGATCAACCTTTGTCCAGGAATGAGAGATTTCACTGGAAGTGTGGCTCTTAGGGCTAAACCCAGGGAAATTCCAGGCAAACCCTGGTGAGTTGCTCACCAGTACGGCCAGCAGCGTACCTATTTCAAGTCCATATATCATTCATTCTGAGGAACACATTTCTTTACATGCAGCATCACCGAAATCAGAATGTTTTAAATTGGTGGTATCCTACAATGGCTGTCAGCTGGGACTGAAGCCAAGTTCTCCGGGAGAGGAGGCAGGCTTGCCAGTCACTTCTGGGGCACTACCAACCAGACCACTTTAATTTTCTGTTTGACTTTTCTAGACCACATTGACAGTGCGAATTCTGACTTAACCTGCAAGAGGACAGGTTTGTGGTTCAAATTCTCAGGAGAGAATTGTTTTTCCTCTCTCTACACAGTGCCAACATTGAGATGTGCACATTTCTAGCCAGTCTCTTTTTTGGGAAGATTTATCTCTGGTGTTCCAGCTTTTATGTACAGTCTCCGTCTTTGGCACTGTTTTCTTCTGCTTACAAAAAATAACGATGTGGCGTGCAGTTGATGGTGTCTCAGGCCGGATAAAGTACAGATAATCAGTCCCCAGCAGCCCATGTGGCGGCAGAGGGCCACTGTTGCTGTCGGAAGAAGGCACAGTGCTGGCTGCCCCAGGCACTCTGGACTAGATCCAGAATTACAGAATCCATTCTCTCCATCAAGGCCTCTGCCCTCACAAGCCTGGCTCTGAGCTCAGGGGTCACTTCATGGACCTGTGTGGCCCTGAAACCCATTTGAAACACTCCTCTTTACCAGTTCCTCCAGACAGGTCCTTGCTTAGAAACATCGAAAGCTTTCTCTACAAACACAAAGCCCATATGTGTGGAATGGTAAACCCCTCCTAAATGTTGCCCTAGGTAGAAAACCCAAGGAAGCAGAATTGTCACAGACAGAAAGAGGAAGAAGCAGTGTTTAAACTCGGAAACCAGTATCCATGGTTTCTACACCCAGATTTTCCATCACTTCCCAGGCTTCTCAGCATTTCCCAGATGTGTGTTGTCTGGTCCTTTCATCAGTCCATTTCATCAGACATTCCCTGAGGGACCCCCTCCATCCAAAGCACCATGTCCTCAGTGTTGGCTCACCCCTCCTCTCCTCTCCTTCCATGGTTTGTCTTTCCTGGTGTCACATCCCAGCTTCCTGAGCTAAGCTCCTTCCACCCCAGCCCAGGGAAAGGACAGCACCCCTCTGCTGCACTGAGGTCGGCCACAGTGAAAGCAGAGAGGCAGGTGTACCGGTACCCTGCAAAGGCCTTCCCAGCTCTGCCCAGTTTGGGTAAACAAGAGGGTGAGGTAAGGGAGGGCCAGTGTGCCAATTCCAGGCTGACAAAAGGGCCGGTTATGAATTTTGGGGGAGAACTAAGAACCTAGTTTGAAAATTAATAAACAGAAACTTCATTTAAACTGGAGTTAGGAGGTTAGTGGAGAGAACTCTCATGTCACTCAACGCTTGTTACTGACCCCACCAGGAAGAGAAGAGTACCTGGCACCTCTAGCAGAAAGTGATTAATTTACTACCTCAGCAGGAGGAAGGAAGAATTTCTCCTTGGCCAGTAACAGCTCAGCCAAGGGGAGACTGCCATAACCCAGCCAGTGAAAAGTCACTATACTTCAAACTTGCACTTCCGTCCAATGGACTCTTTACAACAGTCCCTCCCAAGTCCATAAAAGAATGATCCTCTCCTTTATTTCCCTGGACTTGTGCACGGTTTGCCATTAGACTGCATGTCCTGAAGTGCAATTCTTTGTTGTTCCCAAATAAACCCATTTTCTGGAGAAATATCTGGCTGTTAAAAGGGAACAACACCACCAGCATATGCAAAAAAAGAGCTTATGTTGTCTAGTTGAACCTAAACCATATCATAAGCCTTGAGGGTGTTGCAGACAGTGGGACTAGGAGTCTGGCTTTGATGAAAAGATCACTGGGTTTAGGTCCAGAGATATGCATCCAAACTCTTCCCTTTCTCGTTGTATAACTTTGGGCGAACTGATTCAACACTTTGGGACTTAGTTTCCCCCTCTGTTAAGAGAGTTATTTTAGGGTTATGTGAGGGTTAAATGGGGTAACCTATGCTTTAAAACCTGTTTTGTAGGCATTAAAGTGTTACGCAAACAGAGTACTGATGCCTGGAGGGGAAGAGAAGGGCACATTCTGTTTAATTATACACTGTTTTTCAATGAGCAAGTTGTGAGCCATCAGCAGGTGGTAAAAAAATTTAGTGGGTTCTAATCAACATTTAAAAAATAGAGTAGAAAATATCAACACATATCCCAGGTAAGAAGGGTAGGTATTGTTTCTTTTATTAAGGGGTGTGTGCGTGTGTGTGTTTATTAGTATGTGTGTTGTGATGTAAAATCTACGTCTTTTACATCACAACACACATACTAACACTTTATTTCTGTGGTAAATAACGGAACTAGAAATAAAGGGAGTTGTTTGTGCTTTGTTGTGTTTTTTAACTGCAGCATTTCCACATTCCAAGCGTGGGAGAAGAATTCATATTGGGAAAGAATCTATCTTTTGTTCAGGAAAAGACTTTAACAGACCTTTTAGTTAAGCAAAGGTAGGGCTCCAAGGCCAGGTTGAAGTGAATTGTGGCTAAACTGCATTATAAAGTCAATATTCAAGGTTTTCTTTTTCCTTTCATGGTCCTACAAGAAGCATTTTGGGGCCTGGGGTCTCAGAGAAGATGGTGTCTGGGCTGGGCCCCAGTGAGACCCTGAGTTAAGGCCCCTCCACACCGTGTGCCCAGAGGATTCAGGGGCTCTCTGTAGGAAATGCCGTGTGAAGTCTTCCTCACCTTCAGTGGAGTTGATTAAGCACCCTAACCTGGTTCTGTCCAGACAGCCCTCCCTCAGGAATGATGGACAGGTCCCTGTCTGGGAGCCAAGCACCTCGGAGGCAGCGGGCCGTGTGTGGAGCTCTTGAGGGGGTTGCTGGAAGGGTCCAGGAGAATTTGGGAACAGTGCGGATTGAGAGAAAACAGACCACGAGGATAGACATGCATCCGGAATCCTTGGCAATATTTGGAAGGGGACTGGAATTCCTCTGGCTTTAGAGAATGAGTTATTTTCTTTCAGTATTTAAGTAAAGAGTAATTCAAGAAGGTTGGAAAATGTGGGAACAGCCACCATGTTAAGGGCTGATGAGGCTCAAACACAGTTAAAAATTCTAGAAATGTACTGACCTGCAGCTTCAACCAATGTTCAGGTGGCGTGTGATCATCACCACCACTATTACTATGGTTATCACGACCATCTCCTACCACAGGGCACAGGCTCATGACACTGGTAGACAGGGTAATGCCCCCCTGAAGAGGCCTACATGCAAATCCCCAGAATCTGTGATATGTTAAGGTATATGCAGGTGGAATTAAGGTTTCTAATCATTAGAACAACTAATCCTAAAATTTATATGAAGCCACAAAAGACCCCAAATAGCCAAAGAAATCTTGAGAAAGAACAAAGTGAGAGGTGTTATGATCCCTGATATCAAGCTATACTACAAAACTACAAATATCAAAACAGGATGGTACTTACATAAAAACTGATGTATAGATCAATAACATAGAATAGAGAGCCCAGAAATTAATTCTCACTTATATGGTAAATTATTCTATGACAAAGGAGGCAAGGATATACAATGGGGTAAAAACAGTCTCTTCAATAAGTGGTGTTGGCAAAACTGATACAGCAAATAAAGCAAAATAAAATTGAACCACTTTCTTATACCATATACAAAAATAAACTCAAAGTGGATTAAAGACTCAAATGTAAGACTTGAAACTATAAAACTCCTAAAAGAAAATATAGGAAGTAAAAGTCTTTGACATTACTCTTAGCAATATCTTTTTGGATATAACTCCATGAACAAAAAAAACAAACAAAATAAATAAACAAATGAGACTACATCAAAATAAAAGGTTTTTCCACAGAAAAGGAAACCGTCAACAAAATGAAAAGACCACCTACTGAATGGGAGATGATATTCACTAATGAAACATCTGATAAAGGGCTAATATCCAAAATATATAAAGAATTCATACAACTTACCACCAAAAAAAAAAACAAAAAAGAAACCAAAACAAACAAACCAAAAAACACCCCAAACAGCCCAAGTTAAAAAACTGGCAGAAGATCTGAATAAACATTTCTCCAAAGAAGATGTACAGATGGCCAACAGGCATATGAAAAGATGTTCAACATCACTAATCATCAGGAAATACAAATTAAAACCATGAAATATCACCTCACCCTTCAAAACTAGCAATGGCTAGTCAATAACCACACCTGTCAGGATGGTTATCATCAATAAAACAATAAATAAAAAGTGTTAGTGAGGATATGGAGAAAAAGGAACCCTTGTACACTTGTCGGTAGGATCGTAAATTAGTTCAGCCACTGTGGAAAACAGTAGAGAGATTTCTCAAAAAATTAAAAATAGAGCTGCCATGCAATCCAGCAATTCCACTTCTGGGTATGTATTCAAAGAAAACAGAAACACCAATTCAAAATGATATATGAACTCCCTGTGCTCAGTGTAGCATACTAGCAGTAGCCAGGGTATGGAAGCAACCAAGATGTCCATTAACAGATGAATGGATAAAGATGTGGTATACATATGAGTATGTGCAATGGAACATGATTCAGCAATAAAAAGAATGAAATATTGCCAACTTGCGATAACATGGATGGACCTAGAGGGTATTAGGCTAAGTGAAATAAGTCAGACAGAGAAAGAGAAATACCCTATGATCTCACTTATATGTGGAATCTAAAAAAAACAAAAGAAATGAATAAGCAAAACAAAATAGAAACAGCAAGCTTATAGTTGCTAGAGGGAATAAAAAAAATGTATATTGAGATAAAAAAAACAAAATGCTAGGGAAATTCTCTTTCTTAAAATCAAGAAAAGGCACTCACCATTCCATCTGAAAATAACAACAGACTTGTGGTAAATGGGAGAGCAAGGATTATCCAGAGTAGAAGTGCCCATAATGGAGGGAAACGAGGATGCTGGGCCCTGGGAAAATGAATGGCGGGTATGGACAGAAGGCCAGTTGAAGCTTTCTCTCCAAAGAAACTAAAGGACTCTCTTCCTTTCCCTGGGGCTGGGGACACTGGGATTGGTGGGCTAAGTTGGGGCTAAGTTATATTTAGGTTATGTGGGTGTTTGCCTTTAAAAAAAATAAAAACGTTGCTTATCAGCAGGCCTTAAATTAGGAAGATTATCCTGGATTATTCAGGTGAGTCCAATGCAAACACAAGAGTCTTCGACTGTGGAACACAGAAGCAGAAGGGGAAGTCTCAAAAAGATGTAATATGAAAAACATCGAGCAGCCATTGCTGGCTTTGAAGATAGAAGGCAACCACAAGCTGAGGAATGTGAGCAGCGTCTAGAAGCTGTAAAAGGCAAGAAAATCTGTTTCCCCTGAAGCTTCCAGAAAAAATCGCAGCCTTGCTGTCACTTTGATTTTAGTCCAATGAGGTTCTGACCTCCGAACTGTTAGATAATAAATTTGTTTTGTTTTGTTTTGTTTTTAAGACTTACTTTTTTTAGAGCAGTTTTAGGTTCACAGCAAAACTGACAGGAAGGTACAAAGACTTCCCATACACTCCCTGCCCTCACACAAGAATAGCCTCCCTCGTTATCAACATCCCCCCATCAGAGCAGTGCGTTTGTTACAACTGATCAACCTCCGCTGACACATCGTAATCACCCAAAGTCCATAGTCTGTGTCGGGATTCACTCTTGGTATTGTACATTCTATGGATTTTGACAAATGTATAATGACATGTTTCACTCATGTTTCATTACACTCAGAGACTGAGGCTGTCTTTGCTGACAATTGATTTAACACAGGCTCAATGTGGGAATTATAATTTATAATAATAACAATATTTCACAAGCCAATAGCATAGAGAGAAATGTCTCTTAAGCAATAAAAAATAACACACTCCAAACCAACGATAGAGCAATTATACTACAGTTCCAAGCAAGGAGGGGATTAAATCTTGTTCAGTTTTAGTGGAGGTGTACCGTTCTACAAGTCGTTTCTCAGTAGAGTCAGTCCTTCCAACTAAAAGCTGGGTATCAGCTGCTGGCTTAGGTCCCTTGCTGCTGGAACACATAGGTTGTAGGCAACGTAGCTGGATCTGAAGGTTATTACTCCTGGGACCATCTCACAGCAGCTTACGTCACTGCCTAGAAGAGTAGTCTTGCCAAGGTAGGAACAGACGTCATTCTCTTCCTGGGTCTGCTGTAGAACTCCACTGCTCACCAAGGGTAGTCTGCCTCTGGCAGGACCAAGTGTCTTCAGAGAGCAATTCAGATCAGCAAAATGTTGCCTTACCCAGGCCGAACACTTTCAGTAAATCCTCACTTGGCTCCTGGTACTTAAAGTTTAAACGTCCATTATGTCAGAGTTGCCTTTCCATATGTCCTTATTGATAAGTCCCCAGCAGCCCCCATCAGCAGCTGACTTACTGAGCGCTTACCAACAACAAATGTTGATGACAATATCCTGGCAAAGCTTCCTCAATATTGACATACTCACCCTTAGATCAAAACAACATCATTTATGTCATAAAGAAGCGGATTTGAAACATAGCAAGCCAATTCAAAACATGACCCGTATCCATCATTACAGTATCATATATTTTCGCTGCCCTAAAAATCCTCTGTGCTTCTTTTATTCACTACCCTCCTCATCCAACCTGCTGGGAACCACTGTTCTTTTTACTGTCTCCATGGTTTTGTTTTTTCTAGAATGTCATATATCTAGATCATACAGTATGGGGCCTTTTCTGATTGGTTCTTTCACTTCGTAATATGAATTTAAGGTCCCTTTCTTTCATATCTTGATAACTCATTTCTTTTTAGCATTGAATAATATTCCACTGACTAGATATACCACAGTTTATTTATCCATTCACCTACTGAAGGACATCTTGGTTGATTCCAAGTTTAGACAATTATGAATAAACATGTGTGCAGGTTTTTGTGTGGGCATAAGCTTCCAACTTCTTTGGGTAAATATCAAGGAGCACAACTGCTGGATTGAATGCTAAGAGTACATTTGGTTTTATAAGAAACTGCCAAACTGTTTTCCAAAGTGGCTGTACAATTTTGCATTCTCACAAGCAATGATTAAGAATTTCTATTGCTCCATGTCCGTACCAGCATTTGGTGTTGTCAGTGGTGTCTCATTGTTTATCTAGTTGCTTTAATTAATCTGTGTTGTTTTCAGCCACTAAATTATGGTTATTTGTTATAGCAGCAACACGACATTCATACAATGACATTGTGCAAAGAAATGACAAGGGACCAGGAGACTCAGTGCTACCACCAACTCATTGTGCTTCCTTGTGTAGGTTACCTGACTTTTCTGGGCTTCAGGCTTCTGGCAACTAAACTAGAAGCAGTAATTCCTGCCCTAGCTATAGCAGCAAACAGTGTGTCAATTTGGGATGTGACAGCTATGTAGTTACTATGTAGTTCCTAATAGTTACTATGTAGTAACAATAACAGGGAAGCTGCCAGTGGAAAAAACTGGCAAGACCGAGAGGCTTATTTTGTGGTTCTATCAGTACCAGCGCTTTTGGTGGGCTCAACCTCTTGAGGAAGCCATCAGCCCAAGTCATGCGCAGTCCATCATGACTCAGCAAGCCCTCAGGCCCGCCCGGAGAAGCAAGCAGGGGCAGGAACTGGCTGCTGGGGAGCCCAGGCATGGTGTGTACCTGCATGAGATAAGGCGAGACTTTCGCCCAGACTTCCTAGAGGAGGAACTGCTCTAGGGCAAGGCCTTGCTGAAATCTGGATTGCACGACTATACGTGAGTTCCCAGCTGACCACGCCCATTCACTGAAGATATTTAATGCTCGGCAGAACTTAAGCCAGACATAGATTCACAGGAAGCATCATTTAATAATAATTGCCTCCAGGTGTTCTCCACTTACGGTTATTAATCCTCCCAAGAACACTGCACTGATATTCACTTTTCACAGAGGTATGCTCATGTTTTAGAACTTGCACAAGGGCATGCAATTAGTAAGGGGTAGAGCCAATGTAAACTCCAACCTGCCTGGTCATATAGTGTCTTGCATCTGTGTACCTGGCTAGAAAGGATCTTAGAGACCAATGAGTCCTGCCCATCATTTTATAAATGAAGAAGTGAAGTCACTGTCCATGTTTACTCAGCTAATTAGAGCAAGAGTTGGAACTCAATTTCTTGACTCCTGGTCCATTATTCTTTCCATTAACCTTTGGGAGTAGGGGGTCACAGATTTCTTTGGGAAGCTGATATAAACCGTGGATCATCCCTCTCCTAAAATGAACATTGACACACACTTATTTTCCTTACAATTTTGAGATGAGTTTGTGAACCAGCCCCCTCTATCTGTGGACCCCAAGGTAAGAGCCCCTGCATCATACTCTGTGCCTCTCTTGAGTGTAGAGCTATTAATAGGGCGGGAACTTGAAGTTGCCTGTATATCAATGAGCCTTGTAAAAGAGAGAGTTTGTTTTCCCTACACTCATATCCCCCTCCATCTTTCGCCTATCTTTATTTTTTATAACAGCTTCATTGAGACATAATTCACATACTGTAAAACAAGTTCTTCTGCTATTGTTGTCTCTTCCATACTTCTGGAAAATGAAAATAATTCCACAACTCCTTGCATCATGGGATTGCTAAGAAAACCTATAAGGTCATTTACATGGGGTAATCATTAGTGGTTTTGCCAGACAGTCATTTCAAGGTATCCCATTCCAGGCACATGTTAGGATTGTAATACCTGGTGTCCTTGTGGCTGGGTGGAGTCATGTGATCAGTTCCGGCCAAAGATTTCCTTCGGCTAATGAATTTTGAGCAGAAGTGATACACGTCATTTGGGGTCCAAATGTTTAATTTCTGAGTGAGACCTACCACGACATTGCTATGGTCACTAGCATTCCAATTAGTGGCTATTCCACTGCCCTGGGTCTTAGAGAGAGCAGGCAAAAGGCATGGGAACAGAGTACCTAATACATCTGTAATCAACATGCACTGCGAGTGAGAACTGAACCTGTGTTGTTTTAAGGTACTGGGATTCTTTTTTCTTTTTTTGCTGAATAACCCAGCCTATCCTAGCTGATAAAATATATGGTTGTGCTTTAAACACTACAGGACACTTACAAATATAAGGGATTGTGATTACACCTAATTGTACTCGCACTGCAGCTTTTCCGGACATCGCCAAAGTCTTCACATTGGGACATTGTATATTCTGTCTAAATTGCTCATCAGTGTCCTAATGATCTGCTGTAGGAATGGTCAAGGGGCTGGTTGTCCCCAGAGTGCAGCTCCTAAAAGGTAGACATTTTAGACTTGTCTGGGGATGCAGTGGAACTGACCAGCCAGTAATGAAATATCATTTGCTGTGAAGAACACAGGTTGTTTCATCCTTTAGCTACAACCCAAAAAGCAGTTTTAGGGTAGCTGTGCTACTCCTTTTACCTGATTTCTTCCCTGTAAACTCAGCTAAGCCACTCTTCATGCAGTCATCACCTGACAAAAGTTAAAAGAGGCCATCCTAGAGGCAGTATTTCAGATGCAATATTAGAGAACCAAAATAAGCAATTACAAGAAAGAGAATGGTACAGAAGAAAGATTTGAGGTCAGACAGACCTATTAGCTTCAAATCTCAGTTTAGACACTTACTGGCAGTTTATTCTTGGGTACATTATATAACCTGTCAGAGCCTTGATTTCTTCACCTACAGCAGCTAGTTTGCAAAGACGCCCTTCACCCCACAATGAACCTTGTCTCACCGTATCCCCGCTCCTCTATAGTTCCCTTCCACAGTAAGCCGGGCTGTATATAATAACCAATGGGATGCATCAGAAGTGATGTTACATCATAAGAAGGCTTAGTCTCTCAGAACACCAGTTTTGGGGGAGCCAGTGGTCATGTAAGAAGCCCAACCACCCTGATGCTACGATGCTGGGAGGAAGCCCAGCAGAGGGAGACTATGTGGCGCTAGAGATGTTCAGCCAGCCTCCAGCTGCTCCTGTCATCTCAGCTGAGGCATCAGGCACGTGGATGAAGGAGCCACCTTAGATGTCCAGTCTCAGTATCTCCAGCCCCAGCTGCCACCTGATGCCAACTCCCTGTGAGAGTCCAAGGGAGAGCCATCCACCTGAACCCAGCCAACCAGGAGAAGTCTAAGCATAAATAGTTGTTTTAATCCACCAAAGTTTGGGGAGGGGGCTGATTTTTATAGATAACCAGAATATCATCTGAGAAATGGGAATAGTAATCCCAAGTTTATATGTGAGGAAAGAGTGAAGATACGGAAAAGATAAAATGGACTCACTTTAACCAAGCTGCTAAAATTGTTAAGATTACAATGGTTGAGGAATGAAGAAATGCTTCTATTTTTGAAGAAAGGATTCTTATTTGCCTGGGACTTAAAATTTTCAACTCTCCAGTCCTGCATCAATGCCTGGATATATACCAGACCACCAGATAATCCTCTGCCCCTTGAAGGACTCACATATCAAGACCACCTGAAATCCTCCTGACATCCATTATCCAGACCACTGGACCTGACCAGGCCTCCTGGCTCCCTTCCTACAGACCACCTGGCAGTCATCATCCAGACTTGCCTGACAACTGACTGATAACCATCCTAGGCCAACCCCAGGGCTATGAATGCAGGACTGATTCTTCTCAATAACGTACTTTTTACTGTAAGTACTCTTCGCTTTTCTTTCTTCTTCAGAACACTCTGAGTATTGCCTAGTTGCGTTTTTGGTTTGCAAACCCTAAGACCCTTGAATAAATTTTTATCATTTATTTCTAACCAAAGCCTCCAGACTTTTTTTTGAGTTTGCTCGATACACGGTTGTGCGACAATAGAGAAAATGTGTACAAAATGCCTAACACAATGGTTTTGTACTTGCGATAAAAATGGCATGCCTGTGTAGACATACCCAAACTGAGCAATTTTTATAATTGAAAAATACTGACACCCACAGCGAGGTCATTCTTGTAATACGTACCAATGTGACAAAGGAGGAAGTTAGAAATAGGTACAGCTGCTGGAAACTGAACTTATTGAATGTCATGCCAGAGCAGAAGAGCCGTGGGACAAGCTGAACTGGGAGCTGGAGGTCTGAGACACCTGAGAGAACCCTGAGCCTCGGACTAGTGCTCCTTGCACATCAATAATAACAAGAAGAACTAATCTAAGGACGCTGAGGCCGTGTTTATTTTTACTATATTCTCCATAAAATATGGACGCTTAATCTTAAAGTTGGTTCTCTTTAGTAGATCAATGGAAAAAGCCCTTATATCCTAAACTAATCTTCTGCTGCTCTGTAATTGAAAAACAGAAAGGAGAAATAACCCTACAGTGGGTTCTCAGATGGTTCAAGTTCAGCAAGGGCTGTCAGCCTCCAAGGAGCTGCTCCAGATAAGGTTTACGCTTTCAAATGTCAAAAAGATTTGCTCATGCAGGAACTTTCCAATTAAAATGCAGAATTTTTTTCAGGACTAAAAGTCACACTTCATTATGCTCTGAGCTTGAGAAATTCCATGAGTAGCAGCTGCTTATCTCAGGAACTCGGCTGAAAGAAAATGGAATGCTTTGTCCCATCACCCGTGATACTACAATCTAAATGTAGGTGTGGTGAGTTGGTGGGAAAGGACAGGGAGAGAGAAGGGGAGGAGAAGGACTGGGAGCTGGCATCCCAGACGATGTGGCAGACCAGGCCGGCTTGAGGTGGAGCAGAACTAGCCCCTTTAATATCATCTGGGTCTCTCTCGCACATCTCCTCCCCGCTGTTACGCCCTTTCCTTGAATTCGTGCTCTGTCTTGCATATTCCTTACCAAAGGTCTTCTTAGGATAGAATTTAACAAGCAGCCTTCTGCTGAGTGGAAGTGATTGCCATAGTTTAAAATAAAGGCATTTTTAAGGCCTAGGAGATCTTTGAGCAGAGAACAAAGCCTCAAAGCAAAGGACTCACTTCTCATCTTGATTTAAAGGTCAGTGAACAGACAGGAGAAGAATGTTTTCAAAGAGCAGCATTTGGTGTCCCCGAAATGGTGGGGTCCCATTCCACCCACAAAGAACCTGTCCTATTCTCACTCACTCTCTATTCTTAGGGTGCTTAGTTACATCCCTGTAATTGAGTTTGTTAATGCAATCGTCCAGTTTTCTGGGATTTTATTTTATTATTTTTCCTTTTAGCCTGCTAGATTTGATTATAAAGGATTGTTTTAAAATTTCCCACCATAATTTTATATGCAAACTTAGAGGATACATTCCTAGTCGCTCCATCATTATTCAATTACATGTAGGTATGTAAATGTATACTAGGATTATTTCTCACCATTACTGCTTCCGCCCTCCTTCATCTTCCCCTATCTTGAGATTTTTCACTTTGATTCATTTGTTGCTTGGAAAGTGTCTCTTCTTTTGAGTAAATTCCTTAAATGGAGAGCGTGGGTAATATTTCTGTACCATATCATATCCACAAATAACTCTCGCCCTGACAGGTGAGACTTGCCAGGCGGGGCTATAGGACAAGTTCCTTCTCTTTCAGTTGTCATTCGATGTTATCCACAGTTTTTGGCTTCCAGTGTCGCACATGAAAAGCCTGATGACAGTCAGTTCTCCTTTATAAGTGATCTGTTCTCCTGGTCTGGAAGTTAAGAGAAGTTTCTCTTTATCCTCTTTATCCTGGAGTTGAGAAATTTTATGGAATATTACCAGTTAGTGTGCCTTTTCTCTCAATCCCAGCCTGGGGTTCAGTGAGCCTTTTTAAATGGAAAGTCTTTCCTAAACTCAGAGGCATTTTCTTTTATCATTTATTTAATTCCTACATCTCCAACGAATCCTTTTCTCCTTCTTGAATTCCTGTTTCTCATGTAAGGTGTCTTGGATCCATCCTCCAAGTCTTTCATTACGGCAGAACAGCATGGACATTTAGAAGCAGAAAATGTGGTTAACAATAGTACTTGACAGCACACTCACTGAGGCCAGACGATCCGGGACTGAATTTCTGCTCTGCCACAGCTGTGTGGCCTTGGAATAGTGCCTTAACCACTTTGGGCCTCGGTTTCTTCAGCTGTAATATGGGTTGGAGAGCAACAGTAGCTAACACATAGTTTTTGGTAGCAATTAAGTATGTTAACATATGTAAGCTTTTTTTGGTGGGGGGGTTTTTTTTAACTTGATTTGCCAGGCCATGACTTCATTTTTCTATTTTGCTCATATGCTCTTTGAATTAATCTACTGAGTTTTTAATTAGAAAACCATATTTTTAATTCCAGAAAGAAAGTTTCAATGCTGTAGTTAAGTCTTCTTAAATGCTCTTGGGGTAGGTTGTTCCCAATTATTTGTTTTTCTCTCTGTAAATTGCCTATATGTTTCTACCCCATTGATATCAAGCTGGAAAGGTGAGTTGCTTTAGCCAGTGAAACGTGAGTAGAAGCCACATAATCCACTTCTGAAAAGCAATTTTAAGAGTCTTCATGTGGTTCTGTCATTTCTTTTCCCTCTTCAATGACCTTGAACATTCCAGAGAGGAGGCTAGTCCTTTGGTGTGAGTCCAGAATAGAAAAGGCATGGGGGCAGAGCCAAAGCCAGCTCATGAAAGACAGATAATATGACTGAGACGTAAACCTGTGTTTTCATAGGCCAGTGAAATCCTGGGATCAGTTGCTATCACAGCATCATCTAGCAAAAGTCTACTGATAAAGCAAATATTAATTTTTTGTTCAAATTGTTGCATGTACCCTCCAGCAGTTATGCTTGACTCAGAGCCACTTGTGCTGAGTGTTCTCCTAGTTGTCATTCTGCCTAGTTACTGAGTCTCCCTGTGTGCATTATTTTCATTTGATTACATGGCTCTAGTTACCTTTAGAGCTCAGGTCCAGTCAGCTAAGTTTCCTTAGGTGGTGGCAGGTCCACAGTCTTTACCTGGTAAGCTAGTAATATACACAGTAGCAAGTTGTAGACCCCAGTCCAGGCCCCGGGTTCGGGCAGTAAGAGAGAGATTTGATATCCCTGTCCGTTTCAACTGCAAAGGCTAGTGCTCTCCCAGCCGCACAGGTAGGGAGAAATCGGCTCTCTCATTTAACTACCTGGGGCCTAAGAACAGTAGGTCTCCCAGAACAGCCCACAAAGTCTGGTACCACAATCTCTGTGCCTCTGGATTCCAATCATTCACATATATTAGACTGTTTGATATTGTCCTACAACTCTTTGACATTTTTTCACTCTTTATTCTCTTTGTGTTTTCATTTTGGATAATCTGACCTATTATCAAGTTCACTTATTTCGTCCTCAGCTCTGTACAGTCTACTAATAAGCCTGTCAAAGAAATTTTTTATCCCTGATAGTGTTTTATTTCTATCATTTTCTACTGACTCTTTTTGATAGCTTCCATATTATTGCCAAAGGTCTCATATGTTTATATATGTTGTCTACCTTTTCCACTAGATCTTTGAACATACTACTCTTAATTATTTAACATACCCGATAGTTTCAACCTCTACCAAGGGCGTCCAACTTGTGGCCCACAGGTCGCATGGGGCCCAGGATGGCTATGAATGGTGCCCCACACAAAATCGTAAGTTTACTTAAAACATTATCAGATGTTTTTGTGATTATGTGTCACAATGTATCTAATGTGTGGCCCAAGACAGCTCTTCTTCCAGCGTGGCCCAAAGGCTGGGCACCCCTGCTAGGCCATAACTGAGTCTTGTTCTGTTTATTGCTTTATCTCTTGATAATGGGTCTCCTTTTCTTTCTGTCTTTTTTTTAATGTCTCCTAATTTTTGGTAGCTGCTGAAGATCATGCGTTTAAAAAAAAATAGTGCATGTTCCATATTCCCAGAAATAGCCACACCTCTTCTGTCAAACCACCCTCCCTCCTGGGGGAGGTCAGGAGGGAGGTGGGGTCAATCTGGTCAGAAGTGACCTGCCTGGAGGTCTTGCTGTTGCTATTGCTTCCTCGGGGCACCACAGCTTCCAGCCCATTCGGAGGTGGGCTGCTGGTACTTTGTGCTTCATGTGGGAGCTGAGGTGCTGGAGATATTAAAATGCTTTCTCAGGGTTCCTAAGCTTTGAACACCTGCTCCACAGGGCAGATCTCTCTCTATGCTCTTGCCCTTTGCCCCGATGTGGACTGCTGCTGTTTCGTTACTCAGTGTCAGGCTCATCATCGGGCCTGAGAGCATTCTTCGTTCTCCCGACCCCCGGCTCAGTCAGTCTTAGGCAGAGCCTGCGAGCCTGCGCCTCGGGGGCGGGGCCTTCTCTGCGTTTCTGCTCTATCACCATGGCAGCCAAACTCTGCCTTTTATCTGTGGCAGAACTGGCCTCCCCAAGATGTACCACTTTGGCATGTGAATTATTTTGAGCTGAAGGCAATTGAGACTGAGTGCTCGTGAAAAACTTTTACCTCTCCCTTAAAGAGTTTAAATATAGGGCCTTGCCCAAAATAAAGAGTTATTACCAGAAATAACCTTTTATGACACAGGGCACAGCAAATGTCTAATTATTAAACATCTGTCCTTCTTGTCCTACGAATGACCTTCCTCCACTCTGAAGCCCCAAGGTGCCTTACCTGATCCTTAGCTCAGAATGTCATACATACCTCATTTTAACCTTCTGTCTCTAGCCTGTCGTGTATTTACCTGTCATGCATTTCGGGTCTCTGACTCTCTCCTGTGGGGTCCCATATGTACATAAATAATTAAATTTGGTTATATTTTCCTGTTAGTCTCTCTTAGGTAGATTTAATTATTAAACCAGTGGAAAGAACTCTGAAGGGTAAAAGAAAGTTTCTCTCCCCCTGCCCCCAACTCCAGGTTTGGGTGTAAAACAGTCCCTCCCCCAGCCTCGGCAGAACTCGGCTGTATGTTGGTGCAGGATCTTCAGCCCAAGAGGTTTTCCTATTTCTGCCTCCCCAAGGGAAGATGAATTTTGCTTTGATTCCTACCCCAGACGCAGTGGATTTTTGCCTGTTTCTGGAGAAGTTCCTACTTGTTCCCCAAAGGCAGCCAGATTCTGCTTCTATACCTCCACCAGAGACTCTGGGGTTGAAAATGTTTGCTGCCTTTCCTCTAGCTGGGTAGGCTTTTATGTGATAATGGAGCAGTCTTTGCAAGTGTGTGGGGTTTCTTGCTACGCCCAGGGCCAGGCTACCTGTATCATCTCGAATCTCACTCCGTTAGGAGAGCTCCTCTTGGCCTCTTGCTCACCTCCAGCCTTTCTGGTGAGCCCTTAGAGGCAGTCCCTGGGAGAGGTCTTGTACATGATTACAAACTCCTCGTCTATCTGGGGCTCCCAGTTATTCTGAACTGATATCATAAACCACACTCAGCCTTAGGGATACATCAAATTTAATTCCTTTCTTTTTACCCACATTGATGACGACCACTTCTTGCTCTTTTTCTCTGCCAAAGACAGGACCCTCTTCAAGGCACTTGAGCTGTGTGTTCCAACAGCACCTCACACTCAAAAGGTCCCTGCACTTTCATTTCTCCTGGGCCCCACAGACTACATAGCCAGTCCTGGCCAAAGGTAAAATAGTTCCTCTGTCTTGTTTCTTCTCAGAGGGGCTTGTCACTCTTTAGAATTCAGTTCATTTTGTTGCTCTGTAACCTTAGTTCTCTGACGGGTTAAAAAAATATATATGATTTGCAGACTCCTCATTTGATTGTACTTCACTTTTTGCGCTTCACAGATGTTGTGGTTTTTACAAATCGAAGGCAAGGCCCTCCACCAGCAAAAAGATTACATCGCTTTATTGTGGCACTCACTTTCTTGTGGTGGTCTGGAACGATACCTGCAATATCTCCAAGGTGTGCCTGTATCTCTTTTTCTCCTTGTGTAGGTGGGAGCTAAGTTCTTTATTCTCTTGTAGCTTTCTCCATCCTAGTACGAACAGAACTCTTTCTGTGAGAATCTAGCTGGGGCTTCAGAGGGAGGTAAGAATGATGTGTTTGGCGATAAATCTGGAGGCGATAACCTGCCAAGGGGGACGTTGGTGATAGACAAGTAATTACCTCTGGATGGTGTGACCCTTTTTTCCTACTTTTCATTTGGCTGTATTGCCCAAATTTATTTTTACAACAAGCAATCATTACTTGATAAAAACAACCAGAACGCCAAACTTTGAAGCATTTCTTTTTAAACAACTGTTCTAAATGACAGTACAACATTCCTGAGAGCCCTTTTTCAAGACTCACCAGAGAAAACAGCATATTCATGGGCACTTGGGGATGCTGTGTGGAAAGTTCATGCAAAAGTGAACAGACCTCTGGTGTTTGAGGACGCAGCTCCTTCTGCCCCGGCTCAGGTGGCAGGAAGGCCACTCTCTGGATATTTGCTTCCAGAGCCACCACTCTCCCCTCTTTCCCCTGGCTGGGTAGTGCCAGGATATGGCCCTGTTCCTTTGTTCCCATTCTCCCTCGGTGGGAAAGAGCCAGGTGCCAGCCCAGGGGGTACGTGTCTGTTCCCTGCTGAGAACACATGATTTCCTAGCACTCTGGGAACTGCCAAGATGTTGGAGAAAAATAAACAGCATGGAGTAAGAACAATGGACAAGGAGTCAGAAGTCTTACTCCCAGCTCTACCTCTAAGTCTGTCGCCTCAGCCAAGTCACCAAACCACTGTGGGCCTCGCTTTTCTTATCTGTAAAATAAAAGTATCCATCATGACCACCTACAGGGTTTTTTTTAGGAGGACCCAATGTGATGATGAAATACAGAGCACTTTGTAAACTGTAGAGAACCATCATTCACCTTGTTAAGCAAATTAGGCCTGGGAGTAGAACTAAAGTAGGGAAAATAGACCCCCCTAGTCAGCTGCAAATCGAATATGGGGGATGGCAAATTTGGAGATAATAACAGCATCTCTCTGTTCTCTTGTCTCTTAACCACTGCGCTCTCCCTACCCACCGTGGAATCTGTGTGTGGGCGTGGGTGCAGGTGCAGGCCAGCCCCGTGATCACAGTACTCAGGGGGCCTCCCTTCCTGTCACCTTCTACCATGGCTCAGTGGACATCTGTGTTACGGAAAGGCCTTACTTATGTAAGAGCAAGTAGAAAGGATTGGGTACCTGGCAAGTATTTCTCTGCTGACCCATCACTGATCCTTTAATCGAAAAAGAGGGGCCCCTTAATGACAGTGGCGGTGATGTTTCTCGTCCCACCATTGTGTTCAATATAGATGCTGCCCAGCTGATCTGTCTAGAAGAAGGGGCTCCTCCTTCAAAAGGATGTGCTCCGATCCCCGGGCCAGAGGCACACACCGTCCTTCTGCAACTCCTCAACCCAAAGGGGACTCCGAGGTGGCAGGGCTGCAGGAACATATACTGGATTATCCCAGGAGCTGTTGAGGGGAGGCCTGGACCAGGGATGGAGTTCGCACATATAAAATAGTGCTTCCCTTTACTTAACTTCTCTTTGTATCATCGAACCACATGACCACTGATATATTTTCTTAGCATGGCTTTCTCTTATCATAATTTCTTAGTTCATTTCAAAATTTTATATATATATATATGAGCAAATGTGAAAATATCTCAACTCAAGATCGAAAATATGAGTAACTTATATTACCTATATGTTGTTCCCCACCTCATTACTTTCATTTTGCATTTATAATTTCCTTCCTTATTAAGGGTAGTTTAATGCTATACTTAATTACTGTATAATTCATGTTAAATTCTATTTAATGAATGTTTAATTAATGTTTAGTTTTAGTTTTTTTTAAGCTTATAAAAGAAGGTACTAGTTATAGACTGTTAATATCACTCTGGACAGAGAATTATATTATAGGAACTATGCTGCATGCCGTTGTAGTTCATAGTTTTCATTGTTGTATAATATCCCACTGTGTGAATATACCAGATTGTTTAGCCACTTACCGATCAGTGAGCCTTTTGTATTTTGCATTTTTGTTATTATGTATGGAGCTGCTAAGAATATTCTTACATGTGTATCCTGACATACATGCCAGATCATGGAGAACATCAATATTCACTTTTATAATACAGTTAATATGGTCAAATTTATGGTCAGTCTTTTCCCTTTCTGACTGGTGCTTTATTGAACTTCAATAAAGAAAGATTTGGACTTCTGGGCAAGATGGAGACGTAGGTAGATACACTTTGTCTCCTTGCACAACCAAAAGAAGGACAACAACAAATTTAAAAACAAAAAAAAACTGGAACTAATATATCCAAAACATTGAACTGTATGGAAGTCCAACAGCCAAGGAGTTAAAGAAGAAACGTTCATTCAGACGGGCAGGAGGGGCGGAGACGGGCATGAGGCAAGGCTGCAGCTGGGGGACCAGGGTGGGCAAGGCAGGGGCTGGCAGACCAGGGGGTCCCACATTTGTGTGCAGATAAACCGGAGGAACAACTGGGGAGCGAGAGAGACCATACAACCCTGGGCTCCAGTGCGAGAAAAGCAAGCCTCAAAACCTCTACGGGTAAAAACCTGTGGGGTTTGCAGCAGCGGGAGAAATTTCCAGTCTCATAGGAGAATTCGTTTGAGAGGCCCACAGGGTCCTAGAATGTACGCAAACCCACCTACCTGGGAATCAGTACCAGAAGGGCCCAATTTGCTTGTGGGTAGCAGGGGAAGTGACGGAAAGCCAGCCAAGAGCCAAGCAAGTGGCATTGTTCCCTCTCAGACCCCGCCCCCACACACAGCAACACAAGGCAGTGACATGGGTTGCCCTGCCCAGGTAAACACCTAAGGCTCCTCCTCTCACAACGTAATTGGTGCTCCAACAACAACAACAAAAAATATGGCCCAAAAGAAAAAACAGATCAAAGCTCCAAAAACAGAACTAAGTGATGAAGAGATAGCCAGCCTACCAGATGCAGAGTTCAAAACACTGGTAACCTGGATGGTCACAGAAATGGTTGAGTATGGTCACAAAATAGAGGGAAAAGTGAAGGCTATGCGAAGTGAAATAAAGAAAAAAAAAAACAGGGAACCAACAGTGAAGGGAAGGAAACCGGGACTCAAATCAACGATTTGGAGCACAAGGAAGAAAGAAACATTCAACCAGAACAGAATGAAGAAACAAGAATTCAAAAAAATGAGGAGAGGCTTAGGAACCTCCGGGACAACTTTAAACATCCCAACATCCAAATCACAGGGGCGCCAGGAGGAGAAGAGGAAGAGCAAGACATTGAAAACTTATTTGGAAAAATAATGAAGGAGAACTTCCCCAATCTGGCAAAGGAAATAGACTTCCAGGAAATCCAGGAAGCTGAGAGTCCCAAAGAAGTTGGAGCCAAGGAAGCACACACCAAGGCACATCATAATTACATTACCCAAGATTAAAGAGAAGGAGAGAATCTCAAAAGCAGCAAGAGAAAAGGAGACAGTTGCCTACAAGGGACTTCCCATAAGACTATTTATTAGCTGAGTTCTCCAAAGAAACCGTACAGGTAAGAAGGGGCTGGAAAGAAGTATTCAAAGTCATGAAAGGCAAAGGCCTACATCCAAGATTACTCTATCCGGCAAAGCTATAATTTAGAATGGAAGGGCAGATAAAGTGCTTCCCAGATAAGGTCAAGTTAAAGGAGTTCATCATCCCCAAGCCCTTATTAAATGAAACATTAAGGGGACTAATCTAAGAAAAAGAAGATGATCAAAACTATGAACAGTAAAATGACAACAAACTCACAACTAGCAACAACTGAACCTAAAAAAACAAAAACAAAAACAAACTAAGCAAACAACTAGAACAGGGACAGAATCACAGAAATGGAGATCACACGGAGGGCTCTCAGCCAGGAGGGAGAAGGGGAGGGGGAGAATGGGGAAAAAGGTCCAGGGAATAAGAAGCATAAGTGGTAGGTACAAAATAGGCAAAGGTAGGTTAAGAATAGTATAGGAAATGGAGAAGCCAAGGAACTTATATATATGACCCATGGACATGAACTAAGGGGGTGGGGTAATGCTGGTGGGAGGGAGTATAGGGCAGAGGGGAATTAAGGGGAGAAAAAAATGGGACAACTGTAATAGCATAATCAATAAAATATATGTTTTAAAAAAGAAAGATTTGTTAAAGAAAAATCTTCTTCTAGTGCAAGAAAGACAGTCATCTATCTTTTGTACCAAGATAAACACATGAAGACATGCTTTGATACTGTCCTTAATCTATTTAGGGCTGATTTCATGTGTGTGGTGTTAGATGGGGATCCTGTTTCATCTTTAGCCATATGTGTTTTTCTATCTCCTGTTACTGAATTGTTCCTCTCTTCCCCACTGGTATATAAACGCTGTATTTCACACTGATTCTTTAAAAGAGAAAAATCTTTTTCATTCATTGTCTTCATAAAACATTATGTTAACATATTACAATTAAAACATTATTTCAACATACTGTTGTACTTTTTAAAAAAACTATTGAGAAGTTATCGTTTCTGGAAAAAGTATTCCCCACTTGCTGTGCTTTGGTCCCGTTCTTCTTCCACTTCCCTCACAGCATCAGTCAAGCACCTCATTGGTTCATCAGAGGCTGGAGCCAGAGGGAGGTTCTGCTATTGGTCAACACGGGACTCACAGGTTCAACTGCACTGAAGTCAGAGACAGCTTCAAAGGCCTGAGGTAACAGGTCTGACGGTGCTAGTCTGGGAATGGGTTAGTTTAGAATCAATTCGAACAAAAGGGCAGTGTTATGGGTTGGGTTGAATTGTATTCTTCCAAAGACATCCTAGCCTCTGAATCTGTGCATATGACCTTAGTTGGAAGTAAAGTCTTTGCCGATGTAATCAAGTTAAGATGAGGTCATACTGGATTAGGGTGAGTCCTAACCCAATGACTGTTGTCCTTAAAAGAGGGAAATTTGAACACAGACACATAGGGGAAAAGGGCCATGTGAAGATGGAGTTAGAGACGAGAGTGCTGCATCTGCAAGCCAAGAAATGCCAAAGGTTACCAGCACCCTTGAGAAGCTGAAAAGAGGCAAGGAAGTGTCCTCCTCCAGGAGCCTCCGGAGAGGGCATGGCCCTGCTACCGCCTTGATCTCTGCCTTCTAGCCTCCAGAACAAAAACAGAACCCATTTCTGTTGTTTTAAACTGCTCGGTTTGTGGAACTTTGTTAGGGCGGCCCTGGGAAACTGATACAGGCACCTTCTCCTCTACCAAACAATACCAAGCGTTAGTGTGAGGGCATCACAATGACTGATAGTTCCCAGCCTTTCCCATCCTCGTGAGGCACCTGGCTCCACTCTCCTGTGTCTCTCCTGGACCCCATCCTCTGAGACAAGGAGCCCTGCTCTGCAAACCATTCTTGAGAGGAAAATCAGGGGAGGGAGGGAGAATGGAAACAGCCAGGGGCAGGAGGATCCGAGATCCAGGAGGACGGTGGGAGCACCGGCACGTGTGAGAAATACTGTGAATCTCACACTGCCAACTGGGAGAAATCAAAAGACGATGCTAATAGTGGTGCCTGAGAAATGCAGGCTCAAGACTTGAGTTACCTGTAAATCACTTTCGGTTTCCTAGTCTCTTGGCCACGTTGTAGCCCCAGCACGGAGCCTCGGAGGTGAGGCTCCGCAAGATTTACTGCCCCCACATCAAATGCTTTCTGCTCACCAGGCCCTGCTAAGTGCTTGGCAGACATGTCTTCTCTCCTCCTCACAGCAACCCGAGGAGCAGAGAGCTGATTTAGATGATAAAACTGAGGCTGGGGAGTAATAGTTAAATAATCGTGTTCAAAAAGCTCTGACTGCCTTGCGCCCAGCTGAGAACTAGAAGAGACCAGGAGTCTCAGGGCAGCCCCAGGACGCTGGCCACCAACCCTACAACTGGCCTGCACCCTTAGAACAGCCTGCCTCCTAGGACGCCTTCAGAAAAAGGGAAAGAAACCTTGCGGTTATTACAACAAGGCTCCTGTGTTTCCCTCGAGCAGGTGGGATGAGCATGCGTTTTTGACACTGAGGCCTAGCCAGCAAGGGGCACAGGGGTGGTGGCTATGGAATGGGCTCTGGAACCAAACTCCCACCCCCCAGCTCTGCCTCTCTCCAGCTCTGTGAGACTGTTGTCTAATTCCCTGGGCCCCTTCTGTTCCCTTATCTTTAACATGGGCATGATAATAGTTCCCGCCTAGAGAGTAGTTGACAGGATTAAGTTAATACAGTGAGTGACGCACTGGCAATGGGCTGGACAGAGTAAACACTCAATGAAAGTTGGCTCTTATTTTTAATAAAAACATGAGGCCCTCGCCAGATTTGAGAAGACCCTAGCTACAAAAAACGTACATAACCAAGAAGACTGACTGATTGAATATATGTACCGATCTCACTCTAAGTATACATTGTGCCTAGCATATATTAGCTAGTTATTGTACAATGGTACCTATATATTCAAAAATACATAAATCGACAAATCTCCCCATGCAGAAGAATTCCAAGTAATTTACAAAGATACGCTGCCCTGGAGGGAAGCATAACTCCTTCATCCTTAGTGTGCTGCACGCAGTAATAACTTCCTGCCAAAGAGCACAGTATGGAAGGGGTTGCAGGGAAGAGTAATTTCGCAGTGGAGGACCCCTGCAAACACTGCCTCAACCAGATGCCCAAGGTCAACATCGAGAGTGATGACATGTCTACAACGAGAACAGCCTCAGACAAATCCCAGTTGAGGAACATTCTACAAATGTACGTGACCAGTGCTCTTCAAAACTGTCAAAGTCATCAAAAACAAGGAAAGTGTGAGAACTTGTCATAGCCAAGAGAAGACTAAAGAGACACGACAACTAAAATGTAATGTATTCTGAATGGGATCCACGAACAGAAAAAGGACGTTAGGTAAAAACTAAGGATCTATGAATAAAGGATGGACTTGAGTTACTAATAATATATCAATATTGGTTTGTTAATTGGGACAAATGTATCGTACTAATGTAAGATATTAGTAGAAAGGGAAATTGGGTGTGGGGTACCTGGGAACTCGGGGCTGTGTTCACAATAATTCCATGCATCTAAAACTATTCTAAAAAACAAAGTTTATTTAATAAAAATATTGGGAGCACATGTTTTTGATGGCTGATTGGGTACACAACAGTCTACCCCACTCATTTGTAATCCTGTACTGCCACACGGTCTTTTTTAAGATTTTGCCATGCGACCGTTTAATACAGAAAAGCAGGCACTGAATTGGCTGTTTGAAGCTGATTCTGCCACTCTCTAGCTGTGTGACCTCGGACATGTTCCTGGACCACGCTGAACCTCTCCTTCCACGTGTGTAAAGTGACGGAGGTACGCGAGGCAACGATGATGACAATAGCTAACAACGGCTTCCTGTTGTGCCCGGCAACGATCCCGTGAGGAAGGCAGGAGTATGATCCCCATTTTTTAGAGGAGGAGATGGTCCGTATCTCCAGTCCTGCTAGCTCTTATGTTGGAAGAACCACAAGGCTTCTTTCCCTTTTTCCAGCCGTGCGACTATGCATAGTCACGACCCCTCTCATCTCGGTTTCTGCTTCTGCTGGATGGGGACGGCACTCTGCCTGCAATCTAGAGAGGTTTTGTAAGCATGAGAGCACGACGTAGGGTACACGGCAGGTGATAAATAAGTTTACCTCCCAGGTTTAAAATGCCCAAGCTCATACACTCTTAAAATAGGTGCAGGGGTGAGGAGGAGACTACATGTAAATATGGTAGGTATGGGGGGTGCGGGTCCAGGCTACACCCAGCCCCTTCTCTGGCTGCAGTTCCCTCTTCCTCCTTCTCTCTGAGGCCTGCTTAGGGATTACATGGTGGGAGGGCCAGCCAAGAGAGAGTCATGGCTCTCCAGCAGCACGAAGTATTGGGATAGCCACAGGGACCCAGTGGCTGATTCCTAACCACTTCCTAACCAGTCGAAGAGCTGCGCCAAGCCAGCTCTGCTTCAGTGGCAGCATGGTGCAGCGGGGTCAGATGACGGACGGATGCACTCACATTCTGGGTTCATTACCTTCTTGGGGACTTAAACAATTCTAGTCATCAAGTCTCATGTGTGTGTTGGGGTGGGGGGGTGACCCACACCAACAAGCAATTCTCAGACACCTGCCGGTGTTCTGCAATTTAACTCAGTTCTGACACTGTCTACCTGGAGATAGCGTCAGGTCCTACAGGCTCAGTCCAACAAGGCTGCACCCTCCCCACTTCAAATGCCAGTCAAAAAACTCGCACTTCTGGCCAACCAGCTATAGATCAGGCCTTCCAATGACATCCCACCTTCCCCCTCCCCCACCACGTTAGGTTTGATTAATTTGCTACAATGGCTCACAAAGCTCTGAGAAACATTTCAGTTCCTAGATCACGGGTTTATTTTCAAAGGCTATAACTCAGGAACAGTCAGAAGGAAGAGACGCATAGGGTAAGGTATGGGGAAAAGGCACGGAGGGCCCTCTCCAAACATGCCACTGTCCTCAAGTTTCCACATGTTCGCCAACCCTGACGCTCTCCAAACCCCATCCCTTTGGGATTTTTATGGAAGCTTCATTACATAGGCAGTATTGATTATATTATTGGCTATTTGGCCAGTGATTCAACCCCTAGCCCCTCTCCTCTTCCCAGAGGTGGGGAGTGGGATAGGATTGAAACTTCCAATCCTCCGAGACAGGATAGTGAGAAGTCAGGAAAATTCCTCCGCAAGTGGAATAGAAAAACTGAGACAGATACCTGAACACAATGGCTGAGCAATTTACAGCCAGGTGCAGATGGTCACCAGGGGGTGCCTCGCAGGAGGCAAAACTGGGAAAACAAGGACCTCGCCCCAAGGTGACCTTTTCTCTCCTAGCCTTTCCTCCCTGGGGACAACGTCTAGGCGATAACATCTAGGCCTCAGCAGTGGTTCAGCTCCAGGCCCAGAAAAGCAGCAAAGCCAGGTGGGTGATGTCCAGAAACAACTGCAATGACTAAAGACCCCCTGCCTTGTCTGGACCAATCACCGGAGACCATGACCCTGAAAGGGCACACCTGGAGAACCGGTGCAAATTCTGCTGAACCCTCCCCAAAGATTCTCCCCTGCAAGAGAGAGATAAAAGCCTTAAGACAAAGGACCCAGCCCTAGCTCTCCCTTCTTCTCCTCCCACTTCTTTCCACACAGGCACATGTTTCCTAAACTCTAAGCGGGGGTGTCCACCTGCAGCCTACAGGCCACATGCAGCTCAGGATGGCTATGAATGGGGCCCAACACAAAATCATAAATTTACTTAAAACATTAAGAGAATTTTTTTTTTTTTGCGATTACATGTCACAGTGTATTTAATGTGTGGCTCAAGACAACTCTTCTTCCAGTGTGGCCCAGAGATGCCAAAAGGTTGGACACCCCTGCTAAGGCAATGGGCAGCTGGCAGCTTGTTCCAGGCTAATCCCCTGAGCCTGTCCCCAAAGACTCCTTTTCCGACTTTTCAGCGAACTAAGGCAGCCCGGTCTAGGCTCTCTTGTTGTTTCTTCTACGCTAAGCCCTTCCTTGCCTCACTGTCCCCAGCTTTAACAAATGTATCCTCACAGTCACCTGGAATCATGCTGTGAAACCTTTCCTACACAGTCAAGAACCCACACACTAGAGCCGGCCCTAGACAGGCCCACTCAGGGCCAGGCCGCTGGGGGATGACATAATCACCTGGCTGGTCCTCTTGGCAACCAGCCCCCAATCTCAGGTATGGTCCAAAGAGACACCTTCCCCTGTCTCATCACAGGAAATTTCAAGGGTTTTAGGAGCTCTGTGCCAGATACCAGGAGGAAGGTCAAATATGTATTTTTTATTATAAATCACAATATCACAGGACCTCATGGGCCTCACCTATAAAATGGAGGTACCAAAGCGTACCCCACAGAGGTCTTGCAAGGACTATAGGAGACAGTCCTTGGGAAACTACCCGGCAAGGCCCCTGGCAGGCAGCACCCTTTAGTAAAAGCCCCTCGAACTACATAGTCAATTACATTAACTTTGGATGGTGACAGAGGGTAACTGGACTTGTGGTGATCATTATGCAATGTATACAAATGTTGAATTATGATGTTGAACATCATATATAATATTGTATATCAGTATAATATTGTAGGTCAGTTATACTTTAATTTTTTAAAGTCATTTGAATCTGAGATTCCTACTCCAAGTTGCTGTCCTTGGTTTCCCTGCCTGTAAAATGGGAATGATAGAACAGCACCACCTCCCAGACTTGACGGGAGGAGTCAGTTTGGATAGCTCTCTGATGGCTAGATAAAGGGTCTCTCAAACTAATCTCAGGGACCACTCCTACAAGAACGATGTAAGTGTGGCAATTGCTCCCTGCCCTTTATAAGTCCCTGGCTGGCAGAGATCCCTACCGGCCCGTCTTAGAGAGCCCCCTAGTCCCCTATCAGGGATCTGGGCCATCTTGCCTCCTTGCAGCCCAAGGACTAGGCCTGCCTCCGTTTCACCAGGCTGCCCCCCCTACCCCTCTAGGACGTCTGCACGTATAGAGAGGACTCAAGTTCAAGATCTCTTTTTTAGTTGTCCCGTAGATAAACACACAAGCTATTTTTGTTTCATGAGTTTCACAACTAATGATTATAGAAAACACGAATTGATAAAAATAGCAATTCTGGAGAAGTTACAAAGTCCTCCCAAGCTGGTTCCCGACTTTCCTCCTGCAGACTGTCACAACAAACAGGACGTTTGCATTGAACATGAGACCCAGACACAGAGGAGTGGCTCACCAGGGGAGAAATTTTAGCCAGTGGCAGTTGCCTGTAAGAAAAGGCAGGGGGGAGACAGGTGGCCTCCACCCTTCACAAAGGACACCGAGTGATTGAATTTTACTGCTGTAGAGACACCCAGACCCCCTCGGTTCCTGTCTGAAGACAGCCCAGGCAACGGAAATACTCACCCAAAAATGAGTCATGAAAAGAAAGTAGAAAAATCAGTAAGCTGTGTAACCAGGCTTTCTTCTCTAGTTCACAAAGCAGGGAGAGGCTGTGACAAACAAGACCAGGGGGCCCTTGCTTGAGAAATCCCGCACCCCCTCACACTTCCGGCCTTGGGCTGAGCTTGACAGGGGAAACTGACACTCAGTGTAGGCAGGAAAGCCCCTGCAGGAAGCCACTGTCCGAAGAGGCTTTTACCTTGAACAGTATCAAGTAACAGCACTTCTCGGGATTCCCATCTCATTTAATCCGCCTCTGGAAGGAGTTAGGTCCAGGGTGATTATACCCATTCTCATAGGTGAGAAAACTGAGGCCTTGAGATATTCAGTAACCTGCCTACATGTACATGACTAAGAAGTAGCTCAGATCCAACCTGAGTTCTGAGACGGTGTATATTCATTCCCCCACACAGCCTATCTGTCGAATCAATGGCATGTGGTTTTCTCAAGTGCTCTCATATCTCTGAGTACAGGCATTCTGGGTGAGAATCACCAGGCCTGGGTCACTCCCCTCTCCATCTCCCACATTACAGGTGAGAAACGGTGGTACATGGAGGTGGGGCTGCCAACAGCAGCAGTCTGTGTGGTTAGCCAGCCTCTGACGGAGACTCAAATCCAGGGCTTGTTCCATGACACCAGTGGGCTGCCCCTCACCACACCTGGAAAAAATGACTCAGGGGACAGTGGGCTACTCATGTCATCCTCGCGTACAGAAGATGCCACGTTGTTTACGGAGCACTTCAAAGTGGGAACACTTGCCCTGGCTTTCCCCAGGCCTTTATTGAGCAAAGGTGATGCTCTTTGTTGGAAATTGAGAATACTGGTGCCTGTCTCACAGAAAAGGGCTTCAGAGGCTGTGCCCCTGAGAAGGTTGCCAGTCCGGAGGCCACTGTGCGGAGAGGCCGGTTTTCCGCCCACCACCATGCCCCTTTGGATAACCAGGCTTGGGAGCCCCGGCTCTCCCCTTCCTTCCTGGCTGTTGCCAGCTCTGTGTCTCTCTGACTGGACAGCCACCTTTCTCACCTACCTGAAGTCTGTGCTGTAGAACATTCCAACCAGTCAAGAAAGGCAGGAACGAAGAATGGTTCAGGCCCATAGGTGATTTCCAGTCTCCCTCTAGAGTGGCAATTTTTCTGGCTATGAAGAAAAGTTTCTGATCTTGACTTAATAGCTCCTGGCTCTTGATTCCAGGTTCAGGGTCCCGAGGTGGCCTGGAGCCCTGTGCCTGGTCATCGCGCTAAGACTTGGCTCATGTATCTGGCTTCCTTCTCTGCCCAAAACAAAAGGGTCGGCAACATCCATAGCAGCCCCTCTGAGGCAGTAACAGAAAATAATCCTCCGAGGTCGAGCCCCTGTGGCCCGCCTCGGTCCCAGCAGGTGATAATTGTACAGACGGTAACAGGTATGGTGGTGAGGAGCTGGATGGAAACTTTAATTGGCCTTGAATCCCCCATTGCTCTTCCCTTTCTTAAGTGGCTCAAATGAGCTTGAGCCTTATTATCCAATGGGTGGCAGGGCTGGCTGGGTTGCGTGCCTGTCTACGGAGGGACCGCCTGAAGTCAGCCTTATCTTGCTCATAGCCTCTGAAACACTTTCCTGCAGTGCCTGGTACCAGGACACACAGAAAAAAAAATTTTTTAATTAAGACATTTTAGAGCAGTTTTAGGTACACAGGACAAATGAAGGGAATGTACAGAGAGTTCCCCTATACCCCCCGTGCCCATTCGTGCATAGCCTCCCCCATTATAACCTCTCCCATGAGAGTGGTATATTTGTTACAACGGGTGAACCTACACTGACACATCATAATTACCAAAAGTCCATAGCTTACACTAGGGCTCACTGTTGGTGTTGCCAAATTTTCACCCACATCAAACAGCACTTGCAATCAACCACATGTGAGGCAAGCAGCCAATATCCTTCTTGAAGAAGTCCAAATATGAAGATGTTGGGTCCTTTTGAGGGACATTAATTGGGTGTATGGGCAGAGCTGCCCCCCCAAAAGTTAGACACGTCTTAGGTGTTCTCCTTTCTTAAGCCTGGTCTGAGGCTGCCCTGGGGCTAAAAATAATCATTGGCTCCGGGGAGATGTGGGTATGGAGTTGTCCACATTCGTTCATGGGAGAGGCGGTGACTAGAGGATGGCACGCCTGACCCTCTCCTTACCCCAGGCTGGAAGAAAGGCTGGGACGGTGCGCTGGGCAAACAATGGTGCTATTTATACTGGCCTGTGGCTTGGAGACCAAAAAATTCACACTGGAGACTATCACGGTTATCTTGTCTGAGTCAAGGGGATCAGGCCACACCTTTTGGTAGATGGGTGGGGACGAGGTGACTGTCCCTAACACAAAGGGTTGTTTTCACTCTCAGTCCTCCTGTGGCAGGCAAGGAAGAGTGCTTTAGGCTGAGGGAGAGAAAAATTTCCTCCTCTCTCTGTGGAGTAAATGGGCCTAGGGGTTGTCGTTAGTAGGGGCTTAAGTGGCCCCTGCCTGGTGGAGGCCTGTAGGTACCAGACAATTCTCCTTTGAGACAGATGGTAATTACTTTCTACAGCTGCTTTCCTTATCCCCAGGCTGGGTCAGAAGTCACCAGCCATCAGCTACCATCAACCACTCAGGGGAACATTCAAGACACTTCTCCCCATCAATTTCAAACCACAGCTTTCTATATTGGAGTGAACATTTTGCCTGCCCAAGCATACTCGTCAGGGGTCAAGGTCACTTTTGTCTTTTCTTTCTTCCCTAGAACTGTACGCCTGCTCTCCCAGGGGCCAGCAGTTAATCCTTCAAGTTCTTTTCGTTTCTTCCAGCAGACCCAGCAGGTTGTTGCGCAGAGCAGATACCCGAAATTCCACTGTGTATGCCAACACTTACTCCTTCCCTTACCCTGCCCTCGGCAGCCCCATACTGGCCTGCTCTGCAAGGGCCCACACCCCAACACGAGTCACTTCTTGTCTCTTGGTGTTTATTCACAGCGGATGCTGTTTAACAACCAAAGCCAACCCAACCTATAATACAGTGTTTGAATTAAACCAAGAAGCCCCTCCCTCTAAATCGGCACTAGTTTAGATGTTTGGGGAAAGAGCATCTTAAAGAAGCAGACATCGGTCAGTGTTCAGTGAGCATCTCCCTGAACAGAGCTGTAGGACAGAGATAGGGGAGGCTCTAAGATGGATAGATGAGGCTTCTTCCTAGAAGAAACTTTCGGTTTAGTTTGGAAGATAAGAGTGACCACGTTTGCTGTATGCTTGCCACAGTCCTGGCTTACACATATGGTCCCACTGTAATTAGTATTTGTGCCCTTTTCACTCTTTTCACTCAAGGTTTGGAGACCAGCATTATACAGTTACCATAGAGATACGGCATAAGTAAAAAGAACTTAAAAATCTGAGGTGAACACACTGTTGGGTAAAGAGCTCTCACAAAGTTTCTTAGAGGGGAAACCAAGTGCCCCGGTGTTTGAGTGGCTTCCCAGGACCCTGAGGCCTACTGGGGGTGGCTGGGGCCAGTATGTAAGGCTCCTTTCCGTACCAGCCCCTTCACACACCTCTCCCAGTAGGGAAAACGAGGTTTCCGAAGAGGGAGAGAGACGCACAGGGGGAGACACAGTGTACAGTTAGGGATTTTAAACCTATGAAGACTACTTGGCAGTCACACGTTCTACAGGTGCTGAATGCAGAGTGAAAAATAGCTTAGGATCAGTGTGTGAGAGAGATAGAGACAGAGATGATAGAGATAGACAGAGATACGGGTGGAGGAGAGACTATGTCTGGCTGCATTGTAGAGGCCCAAGTAAATTATTCAGGCGTTTTGTCTGGGAACCGCTACCCACTGTGGCTGGCTTTGCTGTTGCTATGCACTGGCTCCCTCCCCAGCACTCATCGTGGGGAGCTCCGCCTCGTGCAAAGGCTGAAGGTGACACTCTTTTATGTCTTTCCTGCGTCTGAAGTAAGGAGCTAATGGGACACCTGGCCTGGGTGCCCCTGATCAGCTCAATGATTTACCCTTCTTGGGGATAACGCCACTACCCACACCCTGAGATGTCCTCAAAGCACCCTGCTGATTAATTCTGAAACCCCAGTGGGGACTTCCCTGGGCTTGAGAAAAGGGACAGATAGGGAATCCCCCACAGGCTGGAGACCGGTAAGGATGGGTAGGCCAGCAACAGCCTAGTCACCCACACCCTTCGGCATCCTCCTGCAAAGAATAACTTTCAGAAAGTCAAAGGCATGGTACAATGTGGATGAAGATGGAGGACATTATGCTAAGTGAAATGAGTCAGTCGTAGGAAGACAAATGCTGCATGATTCCATTTATGCGATCTATCTGAAGTAGTCAAATTCACAGACACAGAAAGTTGGAGCGGTGGTTGCCAGGTGGCGGGGGAGGGAATAAAGGGGAGTTGCTATTTAACGGGTATAGAGTTTCAGTTCTGCAAGGTGAAAAAGTTCTAGACATGTGTTTTACAACAAGGTAAATTTTTTTAACACTACTGAACTATACCTTAAAATGGTCAACATGGTGAATTTTATAATGTGTGTGTTTTTTAACATACACAAAGTCAAAAACATGATTTCGTAGGCATGGCACACAGGAATTTGGGGGGGGGTGATGAAACTGCCCTGTATCCTGACTGTGGTAGTGGCTGCACAACTCTTTATATGGGTTAAAATTCATAGCACTGTGTATGAAAAAAAGCCCATTTTTCTATATGTTCTTTTTTTAATTAAAATTTTAAAAACATGGCTTTCATACAAATGTGCACTGCACATGCATCAGAAATATAGTTAATCAATGACAGAACCAGTAGGATGGTAAAGCCAGTTCAAGAAAGTACAGGAGACAGTTAAGTATCTATAATAACTGAAAAAAAGAATATTGAAATAACTACTAAATTATATCATGAAATAAACCCTTGGACTTCCGGCTAAAATATTTTTATTTGCATATCTATGCATCAATCCTGCATGGCTGTTAGTTTTCTACACCTTTCCTATAAAGTTATAAAATACTCTAATCAACAGTAAACAGAAAGTCAGACAAAGGTACACACTCCTAGAAAGCCAGGTCATTTCCCCGGGCAAGCCTCGGGACAATGCCCCTGCCCAGCATGACTTGAGGGCTTTCGGGAATCCCTCTGCACCGGTTCTATGGCTCAGACAATTTTTCTTAACTGTCCAGATGAAGAGAAGCAGGGGGATGAGGCCCAGTGCTGTACCAGGGAAGAAACAGTGAGTGAGTGGTGCTATCACAGAAGGGAGGGGCCCAGGGTGCCTGTCATCATGAGGAACCTAGCTGGTCCACATGCTAGCAGTATAGCAGGAGTTTTCAAGAACAGGGGCATTTGGAGAAAGGACTGAAAGAAAGCAAGCCAGGAAGGAGTTTCTGGCTCCACGAACCACCTGGACCACCCTTGGGCCCACAAGGCTCATTCTCGCCCCAGCATTTGAGACCCACAGCAGAAAGGTCCTGGCGTGGGGCCCAGCACCTCCCCGTCCAGGTCCCACAGGCACCATTCTGACCACCACAACTTCAGATGGGTCCCTTGCCTTTCTTCTCCAGGCACTAGAAATGGGATGCTTTTGGGGACACCCTACTGGCTCAGAGGAGAACCCCAGAGTTAGCTCAGATCAAGGAGATCTGAGGAGGGTTTGGCCTCCTCTGGACACCTCCACTTGAATGGGAGGGGTATCTTCCCAGCCAGTTCCAGGCTGACATCTGAGTGTGGTGGACCCCAGTGACACACCCCATGACACTGGAGGCTCTAGAAACCGTGGCCCCTGGGCTGCTGCAAGGTCTTCCGGTGTGGAGAAGGGAAGAAGCAAAGCTGCTTTGCAGGAAGAGGAATGTAGAAAACGTGTGTGACACGAGGGCTCAGAGCCCAGAGAGGGGGTGAACTGCAGCCTGTAAGCCAAAGGCCCTGAGAAATGCAGGAAAGAGAAATCCAGCTGGGGAGGCAGGGACAGCCCAGGCCGGGGTCCCTCCAAGGCCAGTCAGATGCCCTGTTTATAGTTCTGGTCACACTGGGGCTGCCTGAACTGGAAGCAGCTGAATTCTTCACCTCTTGGGTGACGGTGAAGGGAGCCCGCCACGGGCGATTGGTTTCCCCTTGGCACCGGTGCCAGCCAGCCTCTCTCCCAGGGCTTAATAATTCAGGCCTCTCAACCTAGTGGGCCCCAGGCCTGCAGCTGAGGCAGGGTTTGTGTTTCCCTGGGCGCCTCCCCATACTCTGAGCTTATGGGGGTTAGGAATGGGTTTTAAGCCAACACTGATGAGACCCTCCTCGGCCCCACCCACCAGCCCAGATAGTCCTGAGTGACCTTCAGCTTTGTCTCAGACAGCTGCCACCCCAGGATAACAGGGAAGGTGGAGGTGGAGGGGGGAGTACAGGCTGTACCATATCTCTGGTTACTGTTCTCTGGCAGCCACACAAACCCTCCCTTGGGATGCTAGATTCACACCTCACTAGACACAATTCAAGGAAGTAAAGTTCTCGCTCCCTCGGCTTTGCCCTTCTCCTCAGCTTCTCCTCCCCCACCCCCTGCCTCCAGCCTCAATCCCAGCTTCCTCCATTCCCAGGCCTGAACTCACTGCTAAGTGGGGGGACCTGCATGGCGGGTGGCAGGACTCCAGCCCCACCCCTCCCTCAAGACCCCAGATTCTGTTCCGCAACTATCAAAAAAAAAAACAAAAAAAAAAACCAGAACACAGATGTGATGGAGGGGATGGCGTGTGAGGGTTCTATGGCCTGAGGAACAAAGAGGGATCCTGTGGGATCCTGTCCATTCCCTCTGGAAGGACAAAGGGAAGGGCAGGTTCCTGGCATTCCTGTCATGGTCCTGAGTCAGGAAAAGTGAGTATTGAAAGAGCCTCCGCCCCAGACGCAGGCTGGGGCAGAGGGTCAGTTGCTGACCTGGGTTCTGGGCCTCCCACGGTGCACCATGCGGGGGACAAGCAGGGGTCTGAAGAGAGCAGGAGAGGGTTTCTGGTTGTTGCTGTTGCAGCAACAAAAACAACCAGCCCAGCCCTGGCCGGGCGGTTCAGCTGGCTGGGGCACTGTCTTGTGCCCCAAAAGGTTGTGGGTTTGGTCACCCGTCAGGGCACGTACAGGAGGCAACGAATCGATGTTTCTCACATCCGTGTTTCTTTCTTCCTTCCTTCCTTTCTCTCTCTCTCTCTCGCTCACATCAATACACATATCCTCCGGTGAGGAAAAAAAAGAAACTGCCAGCTCACGTGGACAGGTAAGAAGCCTCTGCCTTGCCACGTGTAGTCCCCAGCAGAGGTCCTGGCAGGCAGCAGACGGCCTTCAGGGGAATCAGGGGAGGAGGAATGTAAGAATACGGACGAGAGAGGGGTCCCTAGAGGATCCCAGAAAGTCTCCTCTCTCTTGGACAGGAGGCGCCCTCTCAATGGGACTGAACGTTTCTGTACCTCTTCAGTGAGGAAGAGCCTAGAGCTCGGATTTGCTGACTTTGGCACTGAGACAGGACCTCCTGGATGAGAGGCAAGGAAAATACCTCTTATACAACCTTAGTTCACAGCTGAACTTTTTAAAAGCCACAGCATGCCACTGGTTCATAATAACATTGCTTTGATTTGCTCCGCAGTTGGTGTTCTTATCACTAGGCCTTTTTCTCACAAGAAAGGGTCCCCTACCCTGAGCAGCGGGGTTCCAGGCCTGGGCTGGCCCGTGACACCCTCACCATCGCCTCGTGAGGTGGGAATTAGCACCCTGAGATAACAGGCTCCAGAGGAAAGCAACTATTCCTTAATTAACTGTCTTCACCTTGGGTTTCTACCAATCACATTTTGTACCCAAATGTAGATTGTCATATTTCCCTGGTAAAAGTAATTTTGTAGCCTGTCGCAAAAGACCACATATAGTATGATTTCATTGATATGAAATGTCCATAACAGGCAGATCTAGAGCCAGAAAGTAGATTGGTAGTTGCCTAGGACTGGGGGAGGGTTGGGAGCCATGGGACCCTAATGGGTACAGGGTTCCTTTTTGAATGATGAAAATGTTCTAAAGGTGATTGTGAAGATGGTTGTACAACTCCGCGAATATACTAAAAACCACTGAATTTTATACTTTAGATGGGTGAATTGTATGGTATGTGCATTATATCTCAATAAAGCTGTTAGAAATAAAAAAATTTTGACAGATTTTGACTCACAGGATGACCTGCCATTTGGTCTGTGGGCTCCACATCCAGCCTCAGGTGAGCTATCCCTCTGCCTCAGGTGAGCACGCTCTCCTCAAATGCATCTTAAAAGCTTCTGGTGCAAAGGGTTATAGTCACCCACCCCCACCCTCTCCTCTCTGTCCTTATTCCTGGCAGTCACACCAGCCTCAGCCGCTGCAAGGCTCCACAGAGTTCCATCTGACTCTTCTGTGTCCACTCAGGTGGAAAAGGTTACAAGGGCCCAACTGACACCTCACCTGCCTGCGACACCTCTGAGCATGGAAGGAAAGGAGCTATCTGGGTTGTCAAGAGCATGACAGGAAGAGATCAGCAGAGGCTGCAGTTGAAGGGAGGACAAAACTGTGGAAGACCACCGGGTACCCCACCCCAGACTCAGGCGCTCAGAGCTATAGGCTTGCGCTAGGCTGGTGCTAAAATGAGGCCTAAATGTCCAAAGAGAAGTCAACCTAAGATCTCTCAGAGCTGCACTCCCTCCTATCTCAGGGTTGGTGCCAAGGCCTTCGGATGGTCTCCCTAGAAGTCAGTGTGCCTTAAGATATTGATTCCCTCCACTGGGTGGGGTCCGAGAAGGCCATAGCCCTGGGGCGGGGGGTAACCTCAGGCAGGTAACTGCAGGCTATTAGCGACCTGGTCCTGGGCTCCAAATTTCCTCCAGTTTACCCGAGCAAGCCATGTTGTGCCAAGAGGTAAAAATGTCTGGGTGAATAGTTGTCTACCCCAGTGGTTTCCAAAGGGCGATCCCAGCATCGGCAGCATTAGCTTCACGTGGGAACTTGTTAGGAATGCAGTTTCTCAGGCTACGGAGAGCTACTGAATTGGAATTTCTGGGGGTGGGACCCAGCGATCTGTTTTAGCAAACCATCCAGGGGAATTTGATGTACATTAAAGTTGAGAACTGTGGCAGAGATTTGAAGGCCCAGGGACAGAGAACTTTGTTATATGGTAAGCAATAGTGAAAATTTTATTGAATGAGTGAATGAATGAATGAATGAATGAATGGTGTACAGCTCCATTATTCACTAACTTCTTCTCTCCAACCAGGTGCCAACCAGGGCATTAGCAAGCTGATAAAAAGAGAAGGATGTAGGTATATCTGATAATTCTCTCCAGCTTCTTGTTGGCACAGTTTGGTCCCTGAATTATTAAGCAGGACTCCCAGCCCGTTTCACGTTTTCTTTTTAGAGATGACGCCTTGGCTGTCTGACAACTTCTTCCTAATCTCCAGAAACAAAAGCGCTTTCTATCTGATTTCAGAACCAAGCTCTCCCCTGCATTATTCTGACCGTGGAAGGAAAAGGAGGATGCAGCTGGAAGGATGTTTTTGCATTTTCAATTTAAAAATGTAGCCCCAAATGCACATCTGGCTCCCAGGAGAACCAAGAAATATAGGCCAAGCATTTCTTAGAAATCCTTGGGGGGGTGGGGGCGGGGGAAGGCTACACAACAAGAAACAGGCCTGCTTCCCTTTCATACTCAGTTGGTGGCCAGAGGCTGGGTGGAGTTTGGTTCCTTCACTCATATGATTCTGAATTATGGGCTGGCTTTCAATTTCTCTGCTACTACCACCTCCCTCTAAAGCCACAAAGCCAGGATTTCTTTGGGCTCATATCTCCCGAAACCATGGGCTTTGTCACCCAACCCAGAACCCTTTCCTCTGTAACCACACACATTTCAGCTGGCAAGATGCTGGCCTCAGACAGGCCCGGCACAGTGCCGGGACACTGAGATGTTGCCTGTTTCTGGAGCTCATGGCTGTCTGCCACAGGCCCCACCCTTACAAGGTCGCCACACTCAACTGACATGCACTGATAGCCCTGTGGGGCTATCTCACCCCTCCTGGACATCCAGCACCTTCCTTCCTTCTCCGCCCTCTTTTTAGAACAGGGCCCTTGCAGCAGTGCGATAGAACCACCAGGCTGAGAAACACACTGTCCCTTGTTTTCCGGGTTGTAGACTCATAATGAAAAAAAAAGTATTCCCCTCCCTCCTAATGGATAACCAGGGCTCAAGTCCTGCGGGGTTGGGTTTCCCTTCCCAGAGAGGTTAGCTTTAGCTTTTGTGTTTATCAAGTAGCTAAAAAGCTGGTGGGAGGACGTGGTGGGTAACTAGAGAGGAAAGCCTCCCAAACAGCAGGAAAAGAGGAAAGAATGAATCATCTGCTCTCATGGATCCCGTAAGTCACAGGGGTCTGCAACCAGGAGTGGTGGTGCCTTGAAGGTGACAGTAGCACCAAGGGTGGTGGCCTGAGATCTTCCAACAAAGCTGTGTCCTAGCTTAGAGAGGAGCCATGAGCCTGGAAGAGGTCATGAGGGCAGAGGACAGAGGGTGCTGGAAGGAACAGTCAATGCTGGACTGATGGGGGGCACTCTTCCCAAGCCTATGCAAGTCCGGGCTTCCTGTGCACAGCCACAGCTGGGTGGGAACCTGGGGGAGGGGATGGAGTGGGAGGAGGGAACCCTAACAAATGACAGAATATCTTTCCTACCAACCCAAGTGCCAGACTGACTCTCTTTCCTACCCTAGGGGGAGGGGGCCAGATGAGATTTGCTTGGTCATTTCTTACACTTCGGGGATCATGAAGAAAATTTTACCTCTCCAATAGATTATCAGCTTCTAGAGACAAAGGACACATCTCATACTTTTATAATCTTGCTCCAGCACTTAACAGTGAGAGGCACAAGGAAGCAGATGGATTGACTGGGGCTTTGATCACTTCTATGTGCTAATTTTCTTCCTCCTTCTCCTCCTTCTCCTCCTTCTCCTCTTGGTCCTTCCCTTCTCCTTCCCTTTTTCTTTTCTCCTTTTCCTTCTCCTTCTTCTTCCTCTTCTACTTCTTCCACTTCTCTTTAAAGGAACTTTTTCAGGTATAACTTACACACAATGGAATGCACCCTTTTTATTGTACAGTTCCATCAGTTTTTAGAGACTCATTTAGTGATTTAATGCTATCACAATCAAGTTAGAGAACATTTTCATCACCTCCAAAAGTTCTCTTGTGCCCCTACTCCCCTACTCCCAATGACTTCCCCTACTCCCAGTCCCGGCAATTGCACGTCAGTGGAAACACATGGCACGTCATTTTTTAAAAAGATTTATTTATTTATTTTTAGAGAGGGGAAGGGAGGGAAAAAGAGAGGGAGAGAAGCACCAATGTGTGGTTGCCTCTCAATCATCCCCTACTGGGGACCTGGTCCATAACCCAGGCATGTGCCCTGACCGGGAATCAAACCAGTGACCTTTCAGTTCACAGGCCGGCATTCAATCCACTGAGCCATACCAGCCAGGGCAGCATGTCATCTTTTTGTTTCTGGGTTCATTTGTTTAGCATGATGTTTTGGAGAAGTATCCATATTTTTGCATGTATGGGCACCTCTTTCATTCCTATTGCTGAATAGTAACCCCTTGTATCACAGGGGTTACTGTGATTATATCACAGTTTGTTTATTTATTCATCTATGATAGAACTTCGGATTGTTCTCAGTTTGAGGCTATAATAAGCTCCTGTGAATGTTCGATGTATTAGTCTTTCTGTGGTCATGTGGTTTCATTTCTCTTGGGTAAACACCTAGGAGTGGAATCACAACATCTTATGATAAGTATATATTTAACTTTTTAAGAAACTGCCAAACAATTTTACCATTTATATTTATATCAGCAATGTGTGAGAGCTCCAATTGTCCTACATCCTTGTCAATACATGGTTTAGTGGGTCTTTTTTATTTTACTTATCTAATAGATATGTAGTGATATTGTATTGTGATTTTAATGTGCATTTCTCTGATAACTAATGATATTGAGTATCTTTTGATATACTTATTGGACATTCACATACCTTCTTTTGTAAAGTGCCTGGACAAATCTTTTGTTCATATTTTTAAAATAAATTTTATTTTGGAATAATTTCAGATTTATAGAAAAGTTATAAAGATAATACAGGGCATTCTAATATACCTTTAACCCTTTTGGTCATTTAAAAAATTGGGTTGTTGTCCTTATTCCTGAATTGTAAGCATACATTATATGTTCTGAAAACAAGTGTTTGGTCAGGTATGTGCATTGCAAATATTTTCTTCCAGTCTTCGGTTTGCTTTTCATTTTTTTTAACGGTCTTTTCCAAAAGCAGACGTTTTTTGTGCATCCCATCAAGTAAACTCTTGCCTACCATCACTTCTCAATCTTTTGGCTAAGATCAAGTGAAGTTTTGCCTACCACAAGGGTATGAATTTATCCTATCTTTTCTTCTACAAGTTTTGTTACTTTTAACTTAATGCACCTCGGGTGATTAGTTAACATTTGAAACATTATAATTGTGAATAACATTCCAGAGGTTATTATTTAGCAGATCAGAAATGCTGTCATATTCCACACCAGAGGGTCTGTTAAGGGGCCTAAAGGAAGTTAGAAAAGCACTTTTCAGGATATACATGCTATCACATCATATCAAGTCATATCATAGTCATAGTCAAGACACAGGAGTTGACTAAGAAGTGGCACAGGCTGCTGGAAGGAGTTGTGAGGGTCTACTGGGCAGGCCCCTGTGCTCTAACAGCTTCCCCAAGCATCTGAGGCTAGGCCCTGCTTGATTTCTAACCACTTTTACCTGCCTTTTCCTTTGGCACCAAGACAATTTGCTGCTAGGTTGTCACATTTTATTTTCTAGAGCCCCCCCAACCCTATTCGATTTATTTTATTACTTATTGAATATTTTGATATTAATTTTAATATTAACTAAATATCTGTTTTATTGTGTCCTAGTTTACTTTTTTTTCTTTTAAAGATTTTATTTATTTTATTTTTAGACAGAGGGGAAGGAAAGGAGAAAGAGGGGGAGAGAAACATCAATGTGTGGTTGCCTCTTGAGCACCTCCTACTGGGGACCTTGACCCGCAACCCAGGCCTGTGCCCTGACCAGGAAATGGAACCAGTGACCCTTTGATTTGCAGGCCGATGCGCAATCCACTGACCTACACCAGCTAGGTGTCTAATTTACTCTTCAAAATACCCTGAGAGGTAGGCATTATGCCCCTTTCACAGATAAAATAACTGAGCCTCAGAGATCATGGATCCTTAAGTAGGAAAGCCAAGATTCAAGCCCACAGTTGTCTCATTCTAAAGTCTGCTGTTTGCACTCAAGACATGGGATCAGGCCTATCCCTCTCCTAAACTTTATTGAAATCTCCCTTCCTAAGGTCTAGGGTGCCTCGACCATACACATCTGTCACACGCTCTTCCCTAGATATCATGTATAAACTTGCTGCTTCTTGTTGTTCAGTATTCAGTGACAAGCAACAATTCCCTTGCCATCCCCCACATCTGAGGGAGCATTGAGGTCCTGCTCTCTGATACCCAGCACCTGAAGCAAGTCCATCCAGGCAAGTGGGGCCTTATAGCCCAAGTCCATCTAGATGACCACCATTGAAAATCCGCTGTAGCAAAGTGTGCAACTCAGAGCTAACGGCCCCCACAGAAACTGAGCCACACAGAATACCTAGAAAAACAATGAGGTTTCTTTCAAACAGTGAGGTTTCATCTAAACTGTGCCCCAGAATGTTGATTTTTCTGGTGCAATTGGCAATTTTCCAGAGCAACTCAATTCAAGACCAGAGCGTATTTATTTAATAAGAATTTAGCTACTAAGATGCCAGAGTTCCTGGAAGTGACATGAGAGCTGCTGTACGCAGTTTACAAAGCTGTTGCGGAGCCGAGGGCTGAGTAGGTACAAGGGGGCGCTCCCAGTGTGAGGCGCAAACACTGTGCTCTCCTTCCACAAGCACATCGGATCCTCCAGCAACACACTAAGCCAAGCTGGGTAGATCATTTTAGTCTCACTTTACAGATTAAGAAATTGAGGCTCTAATGGAAAAAATACAATAAAAAAATAATATTTAATTTAATTGAAAAAAGAAAAGAAATTGAAGATCGAAGTTAAAAGTTACTTGAGACGTCACTGCTGATAAGAGGTACAACCTGGACAGCAAGGAATCTTCACCTGTCAGACCTGAGTCCTTTCAGGGACACCGGGAACTGGGGACACTGTCTGACTACAGATTCCTGACCCTCTGCCCTTCTCATAGGCCTTGGCTACCATCCCCCAAGGCCGTTCACTTCACCGACTTACTTCCTGGCACTGGGCCTTTGGGTTTAAAACCCTCCTCTGGATAGTCTCTTCTTGGCACATTTCTCTTTGGTCTTATTACCCATTTTTGCAAATCAAACCACTCCAAATGTATCAACAGAAAATAACCTTTATTATGTTTCTGGATTCTATGGGTTAGCATTTGGAGAGGGCGCTGTTGGGGTGCCTTTTCTATGCACCATCATACCTGGGGCTTCAGCTAGGAAGACTCGAAAATCACCTAGAACTGCAATGTCCCAATACAGTACTCACATGTGGCTATTTAAATTAATTAACATTAAATAAAATTAAGAATTCAGCTACTCAGTGGCACAAGCCACATTTTAAGACTCAACTGCCATAAGTAACCAGTGGCCTCTGTAGTGGACAGTACACATAGAGTATTTTCATCATGTGGGGAAGCCTGCTCTGGAAGCCTCTTCACTCCCATGATGGTGCCTGGCCTGGAATCTTTGGGTGGCACGTCTGCGTGAGGTGTGGGCTTCTCATAGCATGGCTCCTGGTTCCCAAGAGGGTGTGTCCTGAGGGGTGGCATCAGCAGAGCGAGTATTGTAAGAGGCCACGGTGGAAGCTGCAAGGCTTCCTTTAACCCTGCCTTCAAAGTCACACGCATCCCTTCTGTCACATTCTATTGGGTACATGAGAGTAGGGTTGCCAGATAATATATATATATTTTATGGAACATACTTATATTTTAAAAATCCTTTGTCATTTATCTGAAATTCAGACTAAACTGGGCATCCTGCATTTTTATTTGCTAAACCTGGCAACCTTATATGGGAGGCACTAAAGCCAGCCAGATTCCAGGGTAGGGGATTTGGTCCCACTTCTTGATGAAGGTGTGGCAAGGTGACACTGCAGAGAGCATGTGGGATGGGAAATACTGTGGATGTCTTTGGAAAATACAATCTGCCACACGTTGCCAGGTGGATCCTCATTCAAGTTTTGTGGCCTGAATGGATAGATTTGGGAGAAAGGACCCTCTTTTATCTGTTTTCCCTTTCATTCTGAGCTTTGGAGCCAACTGTTCTCAGATAGTAGCTCTAAGCCTTAGTGACAATAGGCATTCTTCTCTGCCTACGCCATGGCCAAAGTTACAAATAATAATAACAAATACTCCATAGCACAATTGTAGACACCGTTTTTGCAAAAGTAAGGCTGCCTGAGGTGACAATGCACTGTGGACACACTGAGTAATCAAAAAACGTTTGTTAGGAACCAGTGGCTCCCCATGCGGCACTCCCAACGGTCCGGTTCTGCAGGCGAGATTCTCCTGTCACACCTCCCTAAAGCTGACATAATGACATGCACAATGAAGGTATAAACAACGCTCTGTGCAGACAGAGATCACCCCCTCTCGCCAACAGCAGGTGCGTTTACGCTTTGCACAACAGTTGGTGTTACCAAGTCATATAAAGGTATAAGGCCGGCCCTGACCGGTGTGGCTCAGTGGGTTGGGAGCCATCCTGAAGCTGAAGCGCGGCTGGTTTGCTTCCCAGTCAGGCACACGCCTGGGCTGTGGGCCAGGTCCCGCGCTGGGGGACTGCGCGGGGCAGCCAATCGGTGTTTCTCATGCACGTCAATGTTTCTGTCCCTCTCTTTCTCCCTCCCTCCCCCTCTCTCTAAAAATAAATAAATAAATATATTTTTTGAAAAGATGTAAGGCCTGAAAGAGTGAGGCCAGGGCCCTCCAAGAGGGTGAGTGAGGTCACTCCCAATGTCAAGTCCTAGTCAGTCTACAGGAGGATATATTCACTCATAACCTCTCTCTCCCCACCTCCTCCCCCACAGTCTCCACCGAGGTGTCCCGATGTCCTGCGAGTCTGAGAGGGGGCTCTTCAGGGAAGAGTGGTAAGATGGGATACCCTCGCAGACAGCAGTTAGCAGTTAGAAGGTCAGGGCCTTCTCAAATCAAAAACTGGGTTTTTATCTCATTAATCACTTCACAGAGACCTAGGATGTGTTCTGTTGCTCCTCTTCCTTTCCTCTGGACGTGCGTAAAGAGGAGCTGGGACCAAGAGGGAAACAGCAAGTTCATCATAAAATGTTAGGTGAAAATAGATAGGGTACTAAACTAAATTACATATAATATAGTCCCAACTTTGTGTAATACATTTATATATGTATACATATGTATATAGATATAGCTATACATACATACACACATATTGATTTTTATTTTCTTGTATGTATTCTATATTCCACCCATTGAGCAAACAGCTTATACTGTTTTCATAATAGGAAACACATAGACATTATTTTTCAAACAAGAAACAGGAGAAACAGATTATTGACAGAATTCTAATTTAAAAAGAACACCAACTGGCCCTGCCTGAGTGGTTCAGTTGACTGGAGTGTCGTCCCCTACACCAAAAGGTGGTGGGTTTGGTCCCCAGTGAGGGTGCATACAGGAGGCAAATGGATCAATGTGTGTGTCTCTCTCTCCGCCCTCCCCCTCCCTCCCTCCCTCCCTCTTTCTCTAAAATCAATAAATATATCCTTGGGTGAGCATTAAAAAAAAAAAAACACCAACTGAAGAGCTATGAATGGCAGTTATAACTGATTGTTTACTCAGCTGCCATTTCCTCTGCTTTCCTGTTAGCCTAATTTGAGTCAGGGTCTATATGCCCAGCTAAGGTGATTAATTAAAATTGGTCCAAAGCTCTTCCTCTTTGTCAATAATTGGTCTAAGCGTGGGCACACGACCAAGGTCTGGCCAACAAAATGTGCGAAGTTCCCTGGTGGCTGTTAGGGAAGATTTTACTCTTCGGTTAGAAACGAGAGAGAGAGACATACAAAAGGAAAAAGCCCTCCTTGTCCTCCTTAGCCTGGAGGCTGTCATATGACAATACTTGGTTCTACAGCAGCCATCTTGTGACCAAGGGGGGAGACACTGCCCACATGCTGAGGTGGCAGGAAGAAAAGAGGAGAAGCCTCCAGGTTTTCAATGACAACACTGAGCCACCAAATTCACCCTGGAACTGCCCACTACCAGACTTGTTATATAAAATCATTAAGTCTCTACTGTTGAAGCTATTTTAGTTGATATTATATTACCTGCTGCCAAATACATCCTAAATAATATTCACTATCAGGAGACAAGGTTAGAAACCAGGATACATTCAGATAGGTGAAGCCAATGGAAGTGCTAGGGAAAAGCCATGCTGAGTGAGACAGGTCAGAATGATATTGAAAATATTTAAGGACTGGTCCATGATGAGCACAAAACAATCTGAAAGAGCGCTGGCCCAGTGAGAATGAACACCAACCATAAATAATGGATATATCCCATGCCAGTGAGTCCCAGCTGAATAGCGGCACCAGAGTAGTTACGGCAAATCGGGAGGCTCAACTGAACCTACGCTTGGGGGTGAATTCGCTGGGACCAGCTTCTGCCTACAGCGTGCCTCTGGCTCTGCTTCTGAAGCCAAGCCTTCCATCAGCTGAAAGTGTATCAGTGGCTAATTCAGCTGGAAAGACAGTGCCTGGAAGTTGTCAGCTTATGTACTGAACTGCTATTAATGTTACGGTGGTGGTGGTTTTGAACTGTTGATTTTAGGCTTTGTTTCATTGAAAAAGTAATATATCATCTTGGTATAAAAATGCCAACTTTGCAAAGATTAAAAAAATAGGCCCAGCTGGTGTAGCTCAGTGGACTGAGCATTGGCCTGAAAACCAAAGGGTCGCCGGTTCGATTCCCCAGTCAGGGCACATGCCTTGGTTGCGGGCTGGGTCCCCAGTGTGGGGTGCACAAGAGGTAACCACACATTGATGTTTCTCTCCCTCTCTTTCTCTCTCCCTTCCTCTCTGCCTAAAAAAATAAAATAAATAAAATCTTTTTTAAAAAAAGGATTAAAAAAATAATAAAAAGTGAGTCTCCCATCTGGCATTCCTGGAGGTACATTACTAATAATTTTGCATATATTTGCATAAGTTACACATAGATATGCATATATTTATATATCTTTTTCATACAAACAGAACCTACTCACATATATGTATGTACTTTGTTATTTCCACTATTTCTTAGAACTGTTCCATATCTGCATATAAATCCAGTTTTTCCTTTTTTTATGACTGTGTAGCATTCCATTGTATGGATGTTTCATAATTTATGTAATGAAACCTCTGTTGATTAACATTTAGGGTGTTTTCTATTATAAACAATGTTAAAATAAAAACTATCAATTATAGTGTTTTGTGATGAAAATAACAGAATACCCCAGTAAAAGTAGTTTAACCCATAAGGATTTACTGTCCTAGATAATGGGAGATCTAAGCTAGGTGGGCCCGGGGTGAGTTAATCAGGCCAGACAATGCCATTAAGGGACCAGGTGCTTTCCCTGTTTCTCTGACCATCCTCAGAGTGCTGAACTTTCTGCCCTGGTTTGGGAGCAAGATGGCTGGCACAGTTCCAGACATCTTATCATCATCCAACCCTGTTCAAAGAGAAGTCCATTTCTCCTTAGACATCTCCTTTCCTCTGGAAGGAAAACTTTACCCAGAAGCCCTGCTGCAGACTTCCCCTCACACATTGCTGGCTAGAACATGCCCATTCATAAACAATCACTGGCTAGTGGGAATAGAATCACTATTATTGGCTTATACCAACCGAGATTCATCCCCCAGGGCTGGGGAAGAACACGCCTTCCCCGACCACAGTGCACCCTGATACTTGGACAAACTCAAGTTTCCTATTGGCAAGAGGAAAGGGTGAAATGTCTACTGGGTAGCAAGCAAGACAGTCTTCCACCAATATTTTTGTAAATCTATCTGCATGCATATATGCAAGTATGTTCATAGAACAAAGTCCCTGCAATAGACTTGTTGGGTGAAAAAGGTTCATTCATTTAAGCTGTTGAGAGGCACCAATGGAAGTCTGGATAAACAAAATATGGTAATAAAATAGAATATTATTTAGCCTTAAAAAGGAATGAAATTTGGACACATGGTACAATGTGAACAGACCTTGAAGACATTATGCTAAGTGAAAAAGCCATACACAACAGAGCAAATATTGTACAATTTTACTTCTATGTGGTACCGAGAGCAGTCAAATTTATAGGGATGGAAAATAGAATAGTGGTCACTGGAGTGAGGGGAGAGGGAGTAGGAAGGCATTTTTTAAATTTCAGTTTGGGAAGATAACAAGTGTTCTGGAGATGGACAGTGGTAACGGTTGTACAACAATGTGAATGAACTTAACACCGCTGAACTGTACATTTTAAATGGTTAAAATGATAAATTTTATATTATGTATACTTCATCACAATAAAAATATGTTGACAGAGATTGCCAATTTGTCCTCAAAGAAGCTTCAGCATTTAACTCTCCCACCCCTAGAGCATAGGGAGGTGCTTGGGTTCCTCCCAGTGTTTTGAGCCCAGTGCTAGATCAAGGGGCCTCAAGTGGCGACACAGAGGACCTTGGTGGATATAAGAGAACAACAGTGCCTCTATGAGATCAGTAACAAAAAGACCTGGTGTTAGAAGTGAAAGGGGCATCCCCAGGAAGGGAGGCCACCTCGTTCCAATGGCCTATTCCCATTGTGCACCAGTGTCACGTACCCTGGCTGTTTCCTTCTTTTGGCTCCACCCCTGGAACCCAGCTTCCTCCAGATTTCCCGAAGCCATCACTTGCTCAAAACAGCTGTGTACAGCAGATCTCATAAAGGGTTGGGAGAGGTTACCACCATTTTCACCTTTACGGTGAGAACCCACAAACATTTCTGCCTTTGCAAGTGTTCTGCTGGCTCTCCCTTCTCAGGCCTCCTGAGGTGGTATCTGAACATAAGTCCTCCATTTTCCTTTTTCTAAAACTCTCCATATTTCCTCTCTTCTCTTCCCTACCCCTCAGCCCCTCTCTCTAGGACTGCCTCTAGGAATTCACAAGTCTTCCCACCTTACTGGGGAAGGAGTAGCCCCAGCCCATTTGGCCTTAGATATGAGTATTCACCTTGAACACTGAGGCCAGCAAGTGAAAGGATTCAGAACAGGCCTTCCCAAGATGTGCTTCTTTGGCATGCCAATTATTTTAAGCTAACGATAACTGAGACCCTGCAGGCCCAAAAGAAACTTTTCCCTCTCCCTTAAAGAATTTAAATTGTTGACCTTACCCATAATAATAATTATCATCAGAAATAAGTTTTTATGACCTATCCATAGGGCAGGGCAAACTTCTAATTACTGAATACCTGCTCTTCTTATTATCCTGAAAATGACCTCCCCCCACACCCCCTCCGCTGAAGCCCCAAGGTGCCTTACCTCATCCTTAGTTCACATGTCACATATACCACATTTCCCCTTTCCGGCTCTGAACTTCTCACATCTCTTACTCTCTCATGTATATGGGATTCCCATATGTATGTATGTAATTAAATTTCATTATTTCCTCTTGTTAATCTAATCTGTCTCATGTAGATTTAATTATTAGAGCAGCTAAAAGAACCAAGAGGTAGAGGAAAGTTTCTTCCTCCCATACAGAGTTACTCTCCTAGACTAAGAGCCATTTCCCCTCATACAAAATAAGACATTTCAAAAGAACTGGAAGTTGGCAGCAATTGGTTCTTGTTTAAAAGAGCAAAATTTTCTCCTCTCACCACACATGGGAAAGGATAATATAAATATATAACAAAATAGAGGTGAAGAAGAGGAAATTTTTTGTCACACGGCTCCCAGGGAAATTGTCTCTAAATTTACCATATTTATATTCTCTTTCTCAGACCACTACAAAAAAGTTGGATTAGGAATTTCCCTTTATGGGGGAGCCCAGTTTTCCATAAGGCACAGATCATCTGTGTCCTGCCCCAGGCATATAGTCTGAGGGCTCTTAGCTGTTGCACAAATGATAGGCGCTCAGGAGATGCTCTCAGCAGCCACTAGATTGGTTAAAACCGAAGCAGCAGCCATGAAGCCCTGAGACAGCAAAACAGTCGTGCATTCATTATCAACTCATAATTTCCACACTTTAGCCAGCAAAGAAACAGAGGAACGGTTAAGCTGCATGTTGTAATTTCTTAAAATAAAACTTCCTAATGTTGAGTTTCTGAGACTTCATTTGGTTTTGCAATATTATGCATACGCTCTTTACTTCTTACATTGCCTCAACTTTCACATACTTTTAGCAGACTTCCCTTTGCATGGAGAGGGTGGCCTAAGAAAGCTTGTTGTTAACCTTCTTGCTAACTTTGAGTATGGGAGGATCCCATATTGCATTAGTCTACTCGGCTGCCATAATGGGATACCATAGGCTGTGTGGTTTACGCAATAGAAATTTGGACTTCTCAACAGATTGGGAAGTTCAAGATCAAGGTGCTGGTAAGATAGATTTCATCCTGAGGCTCCTCCTCTTGGCTTGTAGGCAGCTGTGAGCTCTCTCTCTCTCTCTGCACAAGGAGAGAGAGACAGAGAACTTTCTGGTGTCTCTTCTTGTGAGGGTAATTTCATCATGAGTGCCCAGCCTCATGACCTCGTCTAACCCTAACCTAACCTCCATTTCCAAAGGCCCCATCTCCAAACACCATCATCACATTGAGGGGGTTAAGGCTTCGACCTATGAATTTGGGGAGGACACACTTCAGTCCATAGCAGAATCTCAGCCTTTGGGGCAGTCTCTTCAGTTCCCAAGTATGGAATGTGGAAATGACAATCAAGACCATAGGCTACATTTTGCTCCAGCTGGTGTAGCTCAGTGGATTGAGTGTCCGCCTGTGAGCCGAAGGGTCACTGGTTCAATTCCCTAGTCGGGGACATGCCTGGGTTTCAGACCGGGTCCCCATTAAGGGGTGGGGGAGAGGCAACCACACACTGATGTTTCTCTCCCTCTCTTTCACCCTCTCTTCCCCTCCATCTAAAAATAAAATAAATACAATCTAAAAAAAAAGACCAGAGGTTGCATTTAAACTCTGCAAAGTTTCCTACTTATCTTCCATGACTATGAATAGGAAAGCATTTAAAAATTATGACCCTAGCTTTTAAAAGTTTCCTCTGGATAAAAAGAAACTCATGCTAGATACAGGAAGAAGATGATAGCAACTTCCTCTCTGTGGTGATCTAAAATATCACTGACTGCAACTTGCTAAAACACATTAAAAATGCACAATGACTTTCTTTCCACCCTTTTATACCTCCATTTATAGACTTTGATTCATAAGAATGCTCTGTCTCTGGAAAAGTATAAGAATCAGATTTCACCATGGTATATTTATGATTACTACTAGGGAAATACATAGTGTTAAGATTGTGTGTGATTCTTTTTCCTTTGGTCTTTTTTTTTCTTTCTTGTGTTGTTACAATGTTGATTGTACAATTTTTAATAGACAATAGTAAAGAATGACAGCTAAGATTGATTGAATCCTTAACATGTGCCAGTGACTTGCCAAGTATTTACAGTCCCTATCTCTTCTAATCTTCACAAAAACCTTGTAAGGTAGATATTATCCATGAAACCATGCCCCAAGATTAAATGCCAAGTATGTACAGTTGCCTCCCTGCTCTTTACCTTCTAACCAGGCAGATTTCTTGAAGGACTCTATTTTCCTTTGTGGGGTGCTGTTGGGACAGAAAATGGAGAAGCCCAGAGAGAGGGCTGTATTGGACTAAAGAGATGGAGGCCCCAAGGGGCTGGAGGGATCTGGGCAGATTAAGGGCTGGAAGAGAAGAGTAAGGAGAAAGTGAGGGAGGAGATGAGGGGTTAGGAGTTGCCCAGCAAGGTCTGGAAGGCTTCGAGATGAGGCTACAGAGAAAAAGAAGAGTGTATCATGGTCACTATAGAGGGGAAATGAATTTTGGGGAAAAATGGGGACACTTAGAGAGGATTTTTAAAGTTCTGGTAGATGAAGTATAACTTCTTTCATAGCTTCAGAAAAACCTCAGTACAAAATCTGCCATATTTCATTTACTCTAAGACCACTGACTGTAAGACATTATCATTGCAAGATTTATAATTATTTTTACTGCCAGAAAGAAAGATAGGAGGGAGGGAAGGAAGGAAGGAAGGGAGGGAGTGAGGCAGGGAAGGGGAGGGAGGGAGGAAATCAGTCATGTACCACATAACAATGTTTCAGTCTGTGATGGACCACATATACGACAGTGGTATACCATATAGTCTAGGTGTGTAGCAGGCTATACCATCTAGGTCTGTGTAAATACATTTTATGATGTTCACACAACAACAAAATCATTTAACAATGCATTTCTGAGACCACGGCCCTGTCATTAAGCACTCTATGGCTGTACAAGTCTCCATCAATTGAAAATATGTTCTGATTCCAAAGAAAGGAAGATCATTCTTTAATCCTTTGGTAGTCAGCTATATGGCTTTTCTTCTTTTTTTAGTGCATCATTATTTGTGAGGTCAGATCTGAACTGCCCAGGAAAACTTGGTTATATTGTATTTAGTTACATCTATTTTACAGATGAGAAAATTGAGCCTCAGAGAAGCTGTTACTTACCCCCTGGGTTTACAACCAATAAATGGAGAGCCAATATTCCAACCCAAGTTAGCTTAATTTCCAAGCCTGTGCTCTCCACTTTTTAAGTAAGACACAGTCAAGAATTGGCCAGTTATTAAATCTGTAGCTAGTAGCAAAAATAACTTTGGATTAAAAAAATAACAGCTTGATTTAACATCCCTTACATGTTGTTGTGATTCAGAACCTCCTGCCCCATCTGGAGAAAATTGTGGGAAACCGTGATTTGGGATTTATGGTTCAAGAATTCCCTCTTTCCTTTTCAAATTGTCTTAATCAAGCAAGGCCAGGATGGTGAAATACTCAAATATCCATTAGGAAGGTCTAAAATCAAAGCAGATTCTGCAACTCTACTAAGCAAGCATTTCCTTTCCGATTCAATAAAAGGGAAGCCTTTCTGTGAGTCACATAAATGGAAGAAGATTGGGCTCTAGGACCAAAGTCTAAGGACAATTTCTAAGACCAAATATATTAAATGTAAATGAATGAACAGACCATGAGCATGGGAAAAATTGTCCAACCTCACGTATAATTACAAAAATTCTGGACCTCCAGTTCAATAGCACGCCCCGGGCAACATGGTTTTCTGACACAAACTGGCACGTTCAACAGTCTGTGGACCTTTGCTCGCACTGATCCTCCACCCAAGAACGGTCCACCTTGTTTATCAAAATCCTTTAAGGTGGGATCAAAAACTGCATTTTCTGCCCTGGCTGGTGTGGTTCAGAGGATTGAGTGCTGGCCTGTGACCAAAAGGGTCACTGGTTCGATTCCCAGTCAGGGCACATGCCTGGGTTGTGGGTCAAGGTCCCCAGTAGGAGGTGCTCAAGAGGCAACCGCACATTGATGTTTCTCTCCCCCTCATTCTCCTTCCCTTCCCCTCTCTCTCTGAAAATAAATAAATAAAATTTAAAAAAAAAAAGAAGAAGAAGAAGAAACTGCCTTTCTTGTGAATCCCTCCCGAATCCTCCAACAAAATGAATGGCTCTGGAATTTCCTATTATGATTCTGATTTTCTTACTTTTTGTTATATAGGGAGTTGATGAAAGACCTGTCTCTCAACTAGATTACTGGCTCTCCAAAGGCAGGCCTGAGGCATTATTTGCTTTTTTGTAGGTACAGTTTTTAATGAAATCATGTTTGTAAAGCTTGAGCACAATGACGGGTATGTAATAGGAGAGCTGACTGAGGCCCAGAGCAAGGGCCACTGTAAGAGACCAGAACATGGCAGCCCAAATATAGATTATTTTGAGAGACAGCAGATGCAGGAGAAGCTCTGAAAACAGAGCTTACATTTATAAAGGAAATCTCCATTTGTAAGGCCGTCTCCTCTATACCAGGAAAAGAAAGCTGGCTCTCGATCACAAGAGACTTATTAATGGAGAAGGCACTGACTGAAATCTGCATAACAAACTTGACCCGTGTTCATCTTATTTTTCCTGGTCACCTTCCCACAACCTGCCTCCCGCGCACTTTCTTTGCATTAGCGGAAGGTGGCATTTAAGCTCAGGTTCTAGCCACCTCTTTGAATTTACTCTTCCGGAGTTTCTCCTGCATATATGAGACATACATAGTAAGAAGCCACGGTTTGTATTTCTCTTGTTAATCTTTTATAAAAGAGATCCCAGCCGAGAACCTAGAAGAGTAAAAACACAGGCATTTTTTCCCTCCCCGACACCACCTAGTTAATGTTAGAACCCGCTGGAGCTAAGGACTGTGAACTCAGACATCAGCGGAGCCCTGGCTCCCGCTGCTGTCCCCGTAGGCACTCCCGTAGGTATTCTTGATACCAATAACAAAAACAACAAACGAATACGTAAACATCCAAAAACTTAGAAGGAAAGGAAACTTTGAGGGGGCAGTGTTCTATTTCTTTTTTTTTTCCTTTGAATTTTATTATGAAAATTGTCAAACTACTGAATCAAAAAGTTGGCATGGATAATAGAATAACTTCATCTATATTCATCAGTTAATATTTTTGCCTCTGTTTTTATTGAAAATTTTAAAAATAAATTGTACAGAAAGACAGTGCGCCATGGCCCTGACAGGTGTAGCTCTGTGGGTTGGCTGTCGTCCCACAAAGTGAAAGGTCACTCATTGAATTCCAGGTCAGGGCACCTGCCTGGGTTGCAGGCCCAGGTCCCCAGTCGGGGCCTATGCAAGAGGCAACCGATTTATGTTTCTCTCCCTCTTTTTCTCCCTCTCTTATCCTCTCTCTAAGAATAAACAAATAAATCTTAATTTAAAAAAGACTGCACTACTAATTATTTCAGCACACATTTAAAAATAAGGATGCAGACCTACATAACCATAATAATATTATCAAGAGTAATAATAATTTCCTCACATTATCTAATATCCAGTTCAAATTCAAATTTTCTCCAACTTTACCCCAAAATGTCTTTCACACTAGGTTTTGTTTTGTTTTCCAACTAGGATATAATCAAGGTTTATAGATTGCATTTGGTTATTTCTCTTTAGTTTTTTTAAATATAGAGCAATCCTCAACCATTTTATTACTATGACACTGACTCTGAAAAATCCAGGCTATATGTCTTAATAGAATGTCCCACTGTGTGTGCATGTGTGTGTGTGTGTGTGTGTGTGTGTTTCGGTGTAATTTAATCTGTCACCTGTGTTTCCTATGAAAGAGAGGTTGAGTGATTCAGGTTAAATCTTTTTGGTAAAACTGTCTTATGGGTGATACTTTCTATTTCATAGGGTATCCCAACAGAATGAATGCATCAGGTGTTCCTCTTTCAGTGACTAGGCTGGATTGCACGGTTAAAGTGCTGATCAGCAGGTATCTCCCCTGGCAATGAATAAATAACATGTGGAATGACACCCTATTCGCTGTATTCATTGTTGTAGCTCTCAGTTCCTAGCACAGGCCACACCCAGGAGGTGGATGAGTTCTACCATGGCCCTACAAACTTGGATTGAGCACAGCACTGAGATCTCACCAAGGCACTCCTTCTGTTCTGAAGTAATGGAGACCCTGCAGCCCTGACACAAGGCAGCAGGGACCCTGGTGCAGGTGCTGAGGGCTAAAAAGCTCCCTTAGCCAATGCCTCAGGTAGAGTTCCAGGACCCACACTAAGTGCTTGGGATGGGCCTTCTTTCAGAGACTGCTGGGGGAGGCTGCCCGGAGACTGCTAGAAGGCAGAAAAACAAAAAATTTTAAAGCTGTCATTTCAAAACTGGGAACAGTTTTCAGTTTTGCAATAAGCGAAGACTCCAGAATCTCTCTTTGTTCTTGAAAAACCACCTGCCTAGTTCATTAATGTTATGCAAATGTTAAGCAAGAAATGTTTGAGCTACATTGCCTATTATAGTGTAAGAGGGTGTCTATGCTTTTTGCAGAGTCAAAGCTTGTCAGTTTGTTCCATCAGGAGAAATGCGAGAAAGAGGGTGTTTGTGTGTGTGTGTGTGTGTTGCCTAAACATGGCTTTAAAATTCTCTGCACATAAACACTGTTGCTGGTAGAT